>VOPJ01007212.1:0-93053 GCA_014673585.1 Semibalanus balanoides | reverse complement strand
GTTGCGGCGGGAAGTGAAAACACTCGTATAGAAGGTCGCAGCTATCTCAACCCTACCCAGATTGTCCACTAACGAAGGTGACGTGGCTCCCGAAACTCAAGTCTTGCGGGGAAACATACGTGACATGCTGCTGACCACTTCCATGACCTTGATTAGGTCACCAAGTCTATTTGGTTTATGCTGGCCTGTCAGCACCACCAGGATACTACACGGGGTGTTGATTTGATTGATACCGCTGTTTACTTGATACGCTCTTGTGCGGCATTGAATTTCCTGGATATTGTGTTATGTAAGCGTTGCAGTTCTCCGAGCCATCGCAAGACGCTGGGAGATTTATTTCAACGTCGCTAGTAGCATTGACGCGCATTTGTCAATCGGTTTGGCTGATCGGTACGCTTCTGAGCGACGATTGGCGTTTTCAGTTTCATTTTTTGTTTCTTCTGCTAATGTAAATGTCACACTGGCTCAGGGACATTTCCGTGAGTGAGATTTATTTCGCCGTCTCGTGGTTAGAACTATGCTTGCAGCTGTGAACGATGCAGTACAATTGTAAACGATCGGTATGAGCAAATGCACGGGTGTTCTGGCATGCTTCAACGTCGAGCTGAAGCTGCTGAGCAGCACTAGACTGACCCAACTAACAACATATGCAGTTGGTGCGAAAACCAACATAATGTGACTCAGGGATGTAGTAACGTTACAAGTGTAGAGGGGGTGGGGCAGTGAAACTTTACATCGTTTTGACAGAAAACAAACCCCCTATGCACGTTTTTATATTTGTGAGGTCTTCTCGCCTTTTTTAGCCTTTTTTCCATCAACAACTTTCCTCGTTAAGCAAAACAAAATAATTTAGCACACAACAACGCCGAAGAGTGGGGAGGCCATGGCAGCATGCCCCCTCTGCTGTCCCAGCGCCAATCCCGTGACGTCCGCGTCTGTGTCACCAGTCGGCAGTCACCACCATCTGGACAGTGTCACCATCTCGGCGGCGACGCCTCGACACAGTCGATTAGCGACATTTCCTGAGCGCTCACCCTTTCTGCCTCGGTTCCCCATGTCACGCCACTGACTCCACCCCCAGCCGGCTATCCACCTGGTCCACCACCCGACCGAGTACACGGCCCCATTATTACTCAGTTCTGCGCTGGCAGCCTGCCAGCTGTCTGCTGTCTGCCCACCCGGCACGTGCCTGCTGGAGCGGGGATCCTCGCCTCAGGGCATTCGTCGCTGGCCAAATGATGGCCACGGTGGGCATATGGAGTGCGTGCGCTTCCAGACTGCCTCGGGGCGCGGCGGACCACCTGCCGCCTGTTATGGACATCCCCCTCCGCCCCTCCCCCCTCCGTGAGGGAGAGGGAGGGGAGCCACAAGGGCAAGGCTGGCCAGCAATGCGTGAAGGTTATTTCAAACAGGCGGCTATGATAAAGGAGCCAGCTGCTCATGCATATGATTCGCTGCCGGAATTACGCATACTGGACGAGCGAAATTCCATGGGAGCTTACATATCGGAGTGGTTTAGAAAACCGATCGTCACTCAGAATTGAGATCGTGATGTGAGTTTGAAGGGTTCGGAAGGTTGTTGACAGAATGATATGGTGATATAGCAGATGTTATGTCAAGATAGATGTGGTTGCAGCGCTTCCTCAACGGACATGTCGCATGTCACACATATGTTCTAAGTTAAGACGTAGATGTGTAGTTGGCAAATATGTAATATGCACAGGCATTGCGACGCTTCCACGTTTTAATCTGATAACCGAATAAATAGAGAAGCTTAGCCCAAAAACGTCATCCTGTCTAATTTGACAGGCACTTTTGATGGCGCTACACAAAACAAGTTAAGTTAATATTTGGCCTTGCCTTAATTTGAGATTTAATCTTTTCATGTACCCATTGAGGGCCAACGGGTTCACCTTGATTGTATTTCACCAAAACTTTTCCAATATTATTCAGCATGTTTAGCTCAATCATATCTCAATCACAAGTATTATAAATACACCACACCTTTTTACCGTTACCGATGTTAACTGCATCGTTCTGCTTTCGCTAACTAGCGCCATTTATTGAAGAATGAAAAAATGGCTGGTTCCGCCGAGCTGTCCTATAACTCATTTCGTCAGATGTGGTCTTATGACGTATGACAACGCGACCAGTTCTGACAGTTGATCAGATGTCGTGCAAGAACGAAACCTCAGAAAGGTGACGTTCGTATTAAGACGATAATCCTGGAGTATCTACCACTGCAGACTGGTACCCAGATGGGAAACTGCTTGGCTGATAGCCGATACTTTTTAACCAGTTTCAATCAAAATCTCTCAAAGACCGCAAGCCTGCTCAAATTGTGATCGACGTTAACAAAGCGATCTTAAGCGTCTTAAGCGGGGTAATAGGCGACTATGACTCTACCATCATCAGGATGTGGAAAGGCCCGATATATCTCTCAGATCCTTTGGTGGAGCTCAGTTCCACAAAAGGATCTGTAACATTATCTAAATGTGTATCATATATGTTCGTACCGAGGTCGATTTTTTTGCAAAAGCCGTAAAATAACACCGAGCATGTCATAATGCGTTGCTCTCAGGGATTTCTGCACCAATTGCTTCGGAGTGGGGTCATTTTGACATGATGCATACATCATTAACCTCTTCAAAACTAATTCCACTCCATTTGATTGCTGTTACAATATATTGCAAACTTTAGCGGTGTAACTTTTATATGTGCATTACATTGACTGCAGTTTCTGAACTGCTGGTTTTCATTATAGTGTATGAGTCTGTATTTACAATGTAGGATATTGCACCAGTGTCGAAGTATTTTGTAACAAAGTCGGTGTCGTAGTATTTTGTCCTATTATATGTATATACAGGGTCTTTCAATATAAATGTATTTTTTAATTTGCCTATTTGAGGCATATAAAATAGACTAGATGATAAATTGGTATCATTAAATAAAGTCGAAGGTTTTAAAGCTGGACCATTTTGTTATTTATCAATTTTTATGCTGTTTTGTTGGCATGCGAAAGTTTCGGATGATTTTCCCAGAGGAATGTCAAATTTTCGATTTTGCTTGATTTTGCAGAAAAAAAATCGTCCGGGAAGGATGAAACCGAAGGATGGATATTTTCCATCACGTGAATTTTGAGCTCGTGGCACGTGCATAATATATCTTTATTCTTGCACGAGATATTTGCAACCAACCCCAACCAGAAAGAGTATCCCTATCCCTAAGATCCCTAAGATCCCTAAGAGACCTAAAGGCAACGGTGGAGGCCCGTGTCGATTCAGTGGAAGAACAGGAAGTGAGTCGAGCTGTGCGGCACCTGTGCTGGCGGGCGAAGGCCTGGTTCACCCTTCGAGAGACACCCTTCGAAGAACACAGCTTGGTCAAACTGAGGAACTAGTTCAGTGACAGTGAGTGAACACTGTAAGTCACCAACAGTGAGCGTACATGTTCGTAATACAGCTTTGATGTGTGCAAAAAATGCGTTGAATTATTGCTCACAGTTTTTCCCGTAAAATCAAGCAAAATAAAATTTGACATCCTGAGGGAAAGTCTCCAAAACCTGTTTTGCATGCAACAAAACCACCTTAAAATGGCTAATAACAAAAATGTCCAGATTGTACTCAAACCAGTATGATACCGGCAATTTAATATATTATTAATCTCATTTTAAATGCCTCAAATTGGCAAATTTAAAAAGTATAACATTTATATTGAAGACCCTGTATATATATTATAGTATTATATATTATATATTATATATAGTATAATATATATATGCTGTTCGGTTAAATCTTTACTTACATTCCCGTGTCGTTTGCCACCAAATACATCAACAGCTGAACTAAATCATTCAATGATCTATACATATCAAGACATACCCATACCATACCTCGTTATATATCATAAATCAAGTTACGAATGTCAAATCAGCAATGACTGATTCCAGCTAAGAACTGTTTTATTGTCAAACAAAGTACTTATACATGTGCAACGACGTTGCAAATCGTTTCGTAATGCACCTAGCTGGAGAGCATGATTTTACTGCCGTCAAGCTGGTGCCAACACTACCACAGCTTCACTACTTTCATGGCCAAAAAGCGTCTCCTAGGTCTGTTATTAGCCGATTTTATGACGCGTCTCAGTGTGGATTTTGCTAGTGACGTCAATCACTCACGCGATGGTTCTAAAAAGGTGGCAGCTTACGCCCATGAAGTGGCTTAGGCGGCTAAAACTGCACTCCACCACTCTGTTACAGGTGGAAATTTGCAGATTTTCAGGATCAACATGAAACAACTTCATTAGGTGCAGGCTGTTTCATGCTTAATCCGCGCTTGCTCTCCTCGCGGACTTTTTAATTTGAGGAACGCAGGACCCTACGATCTGGAAAGAACAGAAAAACTGTAGAGAACTAATAAAGGATGTTTCAATATTTCCTGGTATTTGTTTAATCGCTTCAAACTGCACAGACCTTGAACCTTGTCCAGCCGTGTAAAAGGAAAACAAATGTTATCGATGTTTGGATCACATTAGCTCTCGCCTTGAAGCAGAAGGCCATAAAGGGCATGTCCCATACGTCACATGTCGCAGGGCAACACTTAGCCATGGGAGCCGAGCACATACGCCAGGGGCGTAGGAACTCATTTGAAGTTGAGGGCAAAAGGCATTTTGAAGTCGATTCTTTCCATGCAACGTCCAAAGGCGTAATGTTAAAATCCGGAAATGTTGGGGGCAGTTGCCCCCCTGCCCCCTGGCTCCTACACTATATGATATACGACAATGCGTACTCCGACAATGCGGTATACGCATTGTCGGAGATGCTGCTGAACAAATATAAGTACCTATCTCACTGAGAGCGAGAGGAGAAAGTGTCATTGAAAGAGTGTTTTCTTAATGAGACATGTTGTCGTGTCTTCCATAGTTTTCGCTTATTTTTCCATGTGATTTCCCAGTTCATGCACAGTCTATTGTGGTAGGTAATATAGCATGATATAATAAAGCCGCTTGCAACTTTGACATTCATTCACCCTCGCTTTAATGAGCAGCTTAGGTTACCCACAAGAAGTATGACGTCTTTAATATGTCTATAATTGTCAATGACCACTGACAAAAATGATCCTGCTTGACCGGTGTGGGTGTAAAATTCTCCCAGTCTGGGATATGACAGCTGAAACTAAATTAATACAATATTTTTTACAACATGCTTAGCCAACCATATCCGGGTACCACTGGTAATTGGCTTATGGTCTATTTATGCGCCAGTTTAAAATAACCAATTGTTAATTCAACAAAAATATGTTTTTCTTGCACCAGGAAGCAGATTCCAGCATCGGGTTTGAGTTAGGCTTCAGCTTCGCCAGGCATCCTGACGCTTTTATTTTACCTCACTTATCGGCTTAAATAACCGCAGACTGGTGGGTGATTATTTGAACACAAATTGCAAGCTAAGCTTTGTCTGTCGCGCGTGCTGTGCTGTGCTGTGGCTTGCTGTGTGCTGGTGGCTGTGTGCTGTGTGTGTTGCTTGGATGTGTGCTGTGCGTGTTAGCCTGTGCTTCCTACATGCTGTGGATGTGCTGTTGTGCTGTGCTGTGTGTTGTGCTGTGTGCTGTGATGCCTGTGCTGTGAGTGTCTTGTGTGTGTGCTTGTGATGTGTGCTGTGATGTGTGTTGTGCTGGTGTTTGTGATGTGCTGTGATGTTGATGTGTATGTATGTGTTTTATGTGCTGTGATGTATTGTTGATGTGTGATGTGATTGGTGTGCTGAATGTGTGCATTTGGATGGTGTACTGTGTGCTGTGATGTGTGCAGTGTGCTGTGCTGTGATGTGGCTGTGATTAGTGTTTGGATGGTGTGCTGTGCTGTGATGCTGTTGTTGTGTGCTGTGATGTGTGCTGTGTTGTATGTTGTGCTGTGTACTGTGCTGTTGATGTGGATTGTGCTGTGCTGTGACTTGTGTGATGTGATGTGTGCTGTGATGTGACTGTACTGTGGTGCTGTATTTTGCTGTACTATGTGCTGTTGCTGTGTGTACTGTGAATATGTACATGTGATGTGTTGCTGTGCCTGTGTGGTGCTGTGTGTTTTGATGTGTTGATGTGATGTGTGCTGTGCTGTGCTGTGTGCTGTGCTGTTGCTGTGCTGTATGCTGTGCTATGTGCTGGTGTGCTGTGATTGCGTGCTGTGCTGTGTGCTGTTGATGTGCTGTGTGCTGTGTGCTTGTGCTGTGTGGGCTGTGCGCTGTGGCTGTGTGCTGGTGCTGTGTGATGTGCTGTGTTGCTGTGATGTTTGCTGTGCTGGTGTGCTGTGTGCTGTGTGCTGTGTTGTGTACTGTGTGCTGTGATGTGTGCTGTGATGTGTGCAGTGCTGTGTGCTGTGCGCTGTGCGCTGTGCTGTGTGCGTGCTGTTCTGTGTATACTTGTTGCTTTATTACTGTGCCTATACTGTGCTGCACTGTGCTGTACTATACTGTGATGTGCTTTTGCTGTGATTACTGTCGCTGGTGCTGTGCTGTGCTGTGCTGCGCTGCGACTGCGACTGCGCTGTGGCTTGCGCTGGTGCCTTGTTGTGCTGTGCTGTGCTTGCTAATGCTATGCTTATGCTATGCTATGCTATGCTGATGCTATGCTATTGCTATGCTTATGCTTATGCTGTGCTGTGCTGTGCTGTGCTGTGCTGTGCTGTGCTGTGCTGTGCTGTGCTGTGCTGTGCTGTGCTGTGCTCTGAGGCGGCAGGAGTGAGCACGCGATGTTAAAATGGAGATTCGGTACGCATGCCTGCACAAATCGTTACCAGGGTATACACTTTACAGCGTGCCTATTACTTTGTTACTTGCGAGGTGAATGACGATTAAGTCATGAAGTCATTCTAACAATAATTGTGATTTCCCGTCTTTTTCAGATCATAGAAGAATTAATTTTAAAAATCCTTTGATTTAGAAGTGTTTCGCTTGCACTTGATTGTGCACGTACCTATATGTATGACATGTTATTGATGTGTGTCATGCAGCATGTACCTATACATTGTTTTGAAATGATTGATAAATTTATCAATCGCTTTACGACGTAGGTACAGGTCGTCAACTAAAAGTTATTCTTATTTCATAAACGTTATTAATTAATCGAAATTTAATTGAAACTACCTAAGTACCTAATGTGTGCAATTGCATTACATTATTCCTTTATCATTGCCGTGAGTGTCATTGATGTTGCATACGCTGTCCTCTTATTTCTGCAATGGTTTGCATCATGTTTTTGGTTTATTTGTCTGACATTTCCATAAATAGTTGCGGCTTGTTCTGGCCCTCCAAAGCCGAAGCTCAGACCAGGCAGAGACGAAGCCAAAGGCACGACCATTCGCTGGCATTCATGTCAAGGATTCGTCTGTGATCGTGCCTAGAGGGATCAGAGCTTTTCATTTCGAGCGTGCACAAAATATTTCAATAGTAAATCCGCCGAACAAATCATGGACAAACGTGAGGAAGACATGCCGAATCCTGCCCCATGGCTTATGACTTGGCTTTATGCGGAATATCAAAGGCACTCGGCAGTGATATCCCTCGAAGACAGCTGTTGGTTTCCGGAGCGTGTATCGTGGATTGACTTCAACGCGGACACTAAAATAAACGGTTAAACAAATCCTCATCAAACCATGGTCAAAACTGATTGTAACACCGCACCGATCATCATCATCACACCAAGCCATGCACGTCTCTACAGATCAGGCGCCCTGTTATCGACTCCAATAAACATCCACCCTACCCTTCGGACGCCCAAACCCCGGTGCGTGACCCTTCCAGTGCACTTTCTCGTCACATTTCCCTTGGCACGCGCGGCCTCCGCCAATCAGCGCTCGCGGCCCGCCAGGCCCCGCCCCGCGCTCGGCGCAGCTGGCGAGGCGGCCGCGGTCGCCAGTCGGAGTTCACCGGTCGTGGGTGGTGGTCACGTCAGCTCGCCCTGTGTGCTTCTGCTGTATCGATCCGGTCGGCTACGTTGTCGGTTACGCGTCGCGTTGGAGGGAGGATTACCAGAGAGTCGAAGCGTTGTGTGAGTATCCTTGGGGCGGGGAGAGAGACGGCATCGGGTTGTACAGGTTCGGTGCGTGGCAGCGTGTTAGTGCATGTCTCGCGGAGGTGATTGCTCAACGCGTTGGCGGTGTGTGTGGTGGCTGGTGACGTGTGCTAATCGGGGCGCCCCTGTATACGTGCTCAGACAGGAAATCGATAATGGTAACACGCCACCGGCAGGGTGTAATGGTGCGTGGGTACTCTAGTGCGAGCGGCAAGGCTGTCTACATTGCTTTCGTAGTTCAGTAATTCAAATTGTATTAAGGTGGTGAAAACTCTGTGTGAGGTTAGCCATGATGATGATAGTTAAAATAACTAGTAGCGTCATAATAAGTATTGAAATATAGAGATCAAGACTGAAATTATATTATTGAACGGAAAATGATCATATAACCATGTCAAATAATTATGTCATATATATATATATATATATATATATATATATATGTGTGTGTATAATTATTTGATATGGTTATCTTTATTTTCCGTTCCATAGTATTAATTATAATAACCATGTCATCCATCGTCACCCACATTGAAATTACTTATATTGTTTGATATTTCGCTATTGAAGCTTCGTCAGCAAGCTTCATTGATTGCTGGCGAAGCTTTAATAGCGAAATGTCCAATAGTATAGTTTCGGCCTTCAAGTATTGATTCACTCTTTTTATGAGGTTACCGGTTATTTTAACTAGTATCAGTTCGAATAGTCGTTGAATTCGTTTTCGTTTTAACTTTTAAACTTTGACTTCGTCCAGCAATGGGTCATCCCGTAGGCGATATTGAAAAATAAATAGATGCAAAAATAACCACGTAACGATAGGGGCTCCCTGCACAGTGCACTGGCATTTTTCCAGTTTTATCTGCAAGAGACCGGAACTCCCCGGTCGCAGTCGTCCTGCTATTCCTCCAATGTGCGGAATGCCATTCTCCGCATCAGCGGCGGCTCGTCTAACCAACTGCGATCACTGCCAACGCTGCGGTTTATTCATTCATGACGCCAAGCTAGCTGAGCCATAAGCAGCTAACGTTACGAAACAATGCCGCCATGAAACGACGATAGCGTGTTCTGGACGTGTTATTAATGCGCCCTTCGCCACGTTTCCTTTTGCGTCTTTGCTTAACATATGTCCTCCGCGCGGCCCCCGCCCCCGAACAATGGCTCTCTGCCCTAGATCCTGCGCGCTGGTTTAGCTGCGCAATTCGCCAGCAACTCCAACATCCCAAAGTGCTTGACGTATTCGGCACCTAATGCTGAACCGCCCCAAACACGATAGCTCAGGATTGCTCCATATACAAAAGTTCCAAAGAATAGTGATGTTTCGCATAGGGTAAAAATATTTCGGCTATATTTGTATTTAACCCCGGTCGCAGGTTGATACCGATGTTAGTCATTAGCGGTTCGTAGAAGACGAAGTGGTTATTGGATTTTGCGATCGTTAGCCCTGCTGCTACGTATCACGCAGCGGAGAACACGTTTCAGCCGAAGTCGCCCACTCGTGCTCTAATTTGTGTCCTCGTTCTGTGGACTCATCATCCGTGTGTGTAATAGTGCCGCGATGCTCATATTATCCCCCAACAACCACCGGGCACGTTTACCACAAGCTCCACTTGAAGCCGCAATCGCGTGCGACGGCGTTTACGGATGCGCTTAAATGATTATTATCATAATAATTTAAGCACACAATCTGATGCTAAATAACGATTGCGCAATTAGCGTTCGCGTAATCAGCCGTCTGCTCTGCATCACAGAAGCCGCCAGCGAGGGGTCATGCGGCCTCCGGTCGCTTTGAACTGCCCGACACAATCGGCCAGGTCGGCTCACTCATCAGCGCTGGATTACTGGTGCGGGCTCTGTGCTGGTGCAATGGTTCACATTCACCAGACGGTGGTGCACATTCACCGGGCGATTCGGTGACCCTTCTCGGGGCGAGGTCAAGGCGGGCGGTCGAGACACGAACTTAACCTGCTTGCATCTCATCATGGGGTGGAGGGGGGGGGGGTGTCGTCAGCGGGAGAAGCTTGAGCTGTAAATATTGGACCGGTCAGGGCTGTGGTTGTTTTCATTTATTTAGTTTTGTTCTTAAGGCCAGGGGACGTTTTTGTAGGTATACGTAGAGTGTCAGAATAAAGGACGACAATTTTAAAGTCGAATGCTGTGTTTGAGTAACGGTCGGAAAAGATGGCATGAAATTACGACACTTTATCTGAACTCATGAACTGGTTATCAGTTAGCTATCGCTTCTTGACGGCGGTTACTTCATATCGGGAACCACAAAGACATTTCACGTACAATATTTGCGAGTTGTTTCATTCTGCAAAATCCGGATATAAAATTCAGCACGTGTTGCGGGCAGATAAACTTTGAACCGTTCCTGGTAAATACTAAATATAACTGACTTGATCATGGTTGTTGTGTTCTTGTTTTGGTCTCGTTAGTAACGATAATGCGGCACGAACTACCAAATTTGATTGTTTCAGTGCCCGGTTTGACAGAGAACCGTTCGGTTTCCCTCGAATGGACGTAATCTGTGAACGACATGCGCCATTGCTGAGAAAACTCGCGCGTGCGTTCCCATTCTACCCGATTACCTTTCTCTTTGCCTGTGAAACACTCGCAAATCTTGTGTCTTGCAAATCCCCGCTCACCCAATTATGTAACCCATCGAACATCTTGCAAATGGAACTTACAACACCAAGGCGTGTTGTATATGGCTTTGGCGTATTTTTACGATGCAACAGAGCATATACTTCGGTACTTTGTATGATATCCCGTATTTTTTATTCCTCTCCGACACTCCTCTTTTACGTTTATCCAGTGTTGGTGGTGACATCTCGGCGGGATGTATCTGAAATAAGATCAGACAGAAACCCGAGTCTCCGTCGCAGTTTCTGTCGGCTCAACTTGTGGAAAACCCGTCAACAGTCGCTACCAGCCATCAAAAGCTCGACAACGCGCCATCTATGCTCCGCACGGTGACGCAAACAGTCCTTAAGCTCCAATCTGCTCCATCACCGAATTCGTCTGCCGAGAATAGATCTCCATGCTTATAGTCGCGCGCTGATACTGTTCCGTTACCGAGAATCGACCCCCGTGTACGGCTTCCAAACAGCGAAACAGCCGTACACTGGTGATGGTGCGGCTCCGTTCCACTACCGAGAAGAAGCCCTGCCGTTCCCTGCTGCCACACAGCGAAGCAACGCGACCGATTGAGCTTATTGTCATCCTCGCTTCGCCTGACACTGCCTGACCGCCCTCCGATGACCTCCGATGACCTCCGATGACCTCCGATGACCTCCGATGACCTCGCGACCTCGCTTGACCCGATGACCCGGCGCCGGCGGCGGCCGGCCTCGGGTGACCTGGGCGGCGCTTAAGCGGCCGGGCGCGGCTGAAGCGCTGTTCCCACGACCTCGACTGACCCGGACTGGCTCGGTACGCTCTGCAGCGCGACTCGCATCTCGCTGCCAGTCGACTAGAGAGGCGGCCGAGTCGGCGCTGGTCGAGACAGGCGGGGGCGGGGGCGGCTGATCTGCGTTATGCAATGAAGGGCGCGCCGCCGCCCCCGCCCCCGCCCGAGCGGAGCTGCACGTCCGCCCAACTAGTCGGCCAGCCAGCCAGCCCGTCTTGAAGCCGCTTGCAGTTCACATCCGTTGGCTGCACGGACACCTCGAGCTTTATGAGCATGTCGTCCTTACACCGGCTGAAAGACGGCTACAGTTCCAAACTGGCAACGTGGACGATACTGGCGCTCGCGTTGAAAAGATGTGTGGTGTGGCGCGCCTTCCAATTTCAAGCCTCACTCGATGCCGCAGCTGATTGTGATTCGTGAATCGTGATCATTATATTTGTGTTCTTAATCCTGTTCTTAATCCTGCTCTTAATCCTGCTCTTAATCCTGCTCTTAATCCTGCTCTTAATCCCGCTCTGAATCCCGCTCTGAATCCCGCTCTGAATCCCGCTCTGAATCCCGCTCTGAATCCCGCTCTGAATCCCGCTCTGAATCCCGCTCCGCCCCGGCTGCCGCTCCTGATCCTGCGGTGACGTGTGTCAGCCCGTCACGCGGCCTGTCACCCTGCGTGACTGTGGCGTGACTGTGACGTCACTGTGGCGTGACGTGTCACGGCCGGACGGCTGTGCGCGCAGCGCGGCTAGTCAGAGGTCATTTCCGCAGGTCGGCAAACGGAGCGTGTCCGTCTGCCGCGCTTCGTCCGCAGATGGCGAGACGGGGCGGACTGAACGGGACGGGGCGGACTGAACGGGACGGAGGCGACTGAACGGACGGAGCGGACTGAACGGACGGAGCGGACTGAACGGACGGAGCGGACTGAACGGACGGAGCATGCGGAGTGGAGTGTGTTATGGAGCATAGAGGGAAGGACGGGGCGGAACAGAGTGGACTGAGCTGACTGAGCGAAGCGGATGGGATGAAGCGGATGGAATGGAACGGAATGGAATGGAGCGGGGAGTATTTGCCACTCCTTTGAATATCCAAGTGTTGCCTCTCAAGTTTGACGGAAACCGTCGAATTGCCAGCTGAGCCTACCCGCATGAACTATCGGCTGAATCTGTGAGAGGCTTCGCACGACATGTCTTTGTGTCTGTCGAGCTGCCGGGACCGACTACCGCAGAGGCAGCTGCGGAGTGTCACGAAGCTCAGCCGATCCGCAGAGCTTCAGATCACGAAGCTCGACGGGGCGAGCACGTAGGTTAGACGGCAGAGCTCAGATTTCAGACGGAAGATGCACAGGTTCGTCTAGACAAAGTCAAGAGGTTGGTGTTGCAGGACATAGGCCGATGCCGTGACGCTGGTTAAGAGTTTCACGAAGTTTTCTGGCCTGGTTTCGATTTTAATCGAGCTGTGTCAGCCCAGTAGGACTTGGTCGAGCCGTCGGCTTTGATGCCCCGGATGGGCCTGTCAGGCCATGTCAGCTTATTGAGGTTAGGGCTATCCTGTAACCTTGACCTTCGCGTGCTCTGCCGTGCCGTCTGACATTTCGCGTTGGCCGTTCGTTGAATGACATGACGTACACTGAATGCCGGATGACGGTGGGTGAATTTTCGACACGGACCTTTGCATTGACCATTAATTTAGAGCGGCGCATTAAAAATGAAGAGCAGTAGATACCGTGATATACGACCATCATAGTGATATCCATTGCCTAAAATGGATTTATGTTTGACACCCACACGGCTATGATCGAGGTTTTAAGCAATGCTTAAAACATGATTAACTGTGCGAAAGAGCAAACAACACTACAGAGAAGTGGATCAGCAGCAGGGAGTCACGTTTTCGATTCAGTAATTGCACTCGTTTGAGAAGCGGAGCAGAGCAGGCCTGACGCTCGGATTACCGTGGCACATAAATGTCCACACCACAACAAAATGCCGACCAAACGCGACTGCCGTACGGGATTACACATTCCGCCGCCAGTCTCTTGCTTCATTTGGCGGAACCGTCGTGTCGCAACGCGTCAAAAATCGCGACCGACATCCACAAACTCGCTCACCGCATCCCGACGTCACGCCATCCCCGTGAGCCAATCGCATCCCCGCCTCACCCCTGCATGACGTCACTTGTCCACCAGACAGCCAATCGGTGCGGCGCCTCGGTGCCGTACCGCCGTTGTCTCGCCGCGCCGCATTCCTTCTCGTCTGCAAGTTGCCGGCCGGCGGCAGACGATGAGTTGTGGCTAGCTGTAGTTGTCCGCCGCAGGGCATAGCCAGCCGTCTGCTCCTCGGTCCGCTTTGTACCGCCGCGGGGCATGGAGTCTAAGTCGGACCTCACGCGGCCAGGGCGGACCGCGGCTGAGGGAGCTCGCGGCCCCTGCGGCGGGATGGAATCGTGGGTGGAGGCGCTTTCGCAGCCGGGCGGACGACGACAGCGAGGAATTATAATGGCCAGATTGTGTGCGCAATTTAGCGACTGGAAATTGGACACATGCTTCACGGTTGATTTTTGAATTATGGCCCTGGGCGTCGCAGTGGCGCGCGATGACACAACCGCATTCAGGTCTCAAGTATCTCATATCGAAAATCATCACGTCCAAGTATGCGTTATCCCAAAGTCATCGGACGCGCGGCCTCATTAAACGAGGCCAGCATCCATCATTCGCCTGGACCCCCGTTACTCAAACACCGCATTTCTTGACTCCAATTCTCCGCGAGGCCGATTGACCTGTGGACCGCTCCAGCCAGCCTTCCCCACACGTGCCTCCTGCCCCGCGGCGTCGGACCATCCTCTCCTCCCAACACAACATCCTCGTCTCACCTCGGCGCGCGCCCGCCGGCCGCTCTTTCGAGCTGCGTTCCCGCCTTCCACCTGGGGCTCTTCGCCAGCCTGTGATCGCCGCTATCCTGTGAACCCGTGACAGACCGGCCCTGCAGTGCACAAGAGTGCACAGGTTCGCGGAACACCAGTGCACACGATGCGCGCCTGACGGGCCTTGCATGCCGCGCCGTGGCGAGGTATTCGGGATATGGCTGTGGTGGTGCCCCGGGAGGTCGAGGATGACCTCGGGGACGCCGGGTACGCGGAGGTGGTGCAGTTGTGAGGCGAGCAGGCAGGCGGCCGCCGCCGGCTGGCGTGGCGTATTATAAAGTAATAACGGGCGGGGTTATGGAGGGCCGTGATGGGTTCGCTGAAGAGGTGTGATTTGGGAGAGATGGGTGGAACGTCGAGGCGCAGGGGGTGGATGTGTTGACGCGGATGTGGGACACCTGGTTTTGGGGTCTGGTTTATATTTGTTCTGGAGTGGTTGAACAAAAAATTGCGTGTATAAGCTACCTGTAAATGTAGCTTAACTGATGAATATTCATTTTATGGATATTGATTTCAGTTATTAGTAGATTAAAGTTGGGTTATTAAAGAAGAGGTGAAATAATGGCATTGGTAAAAGGGACATTCCGTGGCTAACAACCCTTGCATGTGTGATTCAAAGATTCCTTGCGAAACTATGCTAAACCCCAAACTTTCATCTGACTTGCATCGTGCAATTTGCAACTTGTGCGGCTTATGGAATCCCCACAAAACCAACAACACCCTTATCACCAAACCACCGCAAATAAAACTCAACCACCAACCTCCAAGCCACATCATTCCGACTCCATGTGCTTCATTGAAGCTACCGACCCCAGTTCCGGGCCGAGGGGACCTACCAGCGGAGCGGGAGGGGAGGGTGACTCCGCTTCCAGCTGAGCTGGGACCCCCCCCCCTCCTCCCCCTGTCAATCGATAGCCACCAAGCGAGGCTTCCCGGCGCCGCGCTGGACGGGAAGTGGCGCGGCAGGGTAAACATGGCGCATTATCGCCGCCGCTGCGCCGTATTTGTCGCGGCCAGCTGACGTCGCGCCGTTTCCGCCGGAAGGGAGCCGGAACTGCCGCAGCCGCGCCCCCTATTGTCCCGGACAGCGGTGCGCTGGGGTAGGGTGGGGGGTTGAGGTGAATGGTGAATAGTGATGGGCTCCGGTGGCCAGCCAGATGGAAACGGTGGCGTGCGGTAACGCAACGCGTCCAGCGTTTCGTCACGTAACGAAGAAAGAGCCGTGACGGTTATCGTGGATTTGTCGCACTATTTCAATCGGCAGCATCGCACCACAGAAGGTGTTCGCCAGGTGAATATGTATGATAATGATAAACCAACGTCACAACTTGCACGGCCACCATTGCATGCAAATGTAAAATCTGATGAACGTTACAAGGTTGTTATTTTTAGCAGCTCAGCTACGATAACAAGTGAGCTGTGCTCGGATACCATCACTCTTTATCAAACCATGTCCCGGGTGGGTCCTAATCTTTTCAAACACTTCCGTGACGCTCCCTTTCATTCCGCCCCGTTCCGTGTCGTTCCGTGCCGCTCCTTTCATTCCGTGCCATTCCGTGCCGTTCCGTGCCACTCCTTTCATTTCGTGCCGTTCCGTGCCATTCCGTGCCGTTCCGTGCTGCTCCTTTCATTCCGTGTCGTTCCGTGCCGTTCCGTGTCGTGCAGCCCCGTTCCGGCGTTCCGCCCCGTGCCGTTCCGTGTCGCCTCGCGCCATGTTCGGTCGTTCCGGGCCGCGTGCCGTCGTCGTCGGCGATCCGTTCCGGCGCCGATGCCGACCGTCGGTGGCGGCGGCTTGGCAGGCGGGCCGGGGCCACGTGGCCGGCCGTCTGGCCCACCGTCTGTCCGTCGGGACCGGCCGTACGACCCCGTGACCCTCATTGCCTCGGGCGGTGCGGCGGCGGGGGCGGTGACGGTGGCAGTGACGGTGGCGGTGGCGGAGGCGGTGGCGGTGGCGGGGATTGGAGTGGAAGTGTGGATGAGCAAAGTGGATTTCGGACTATTGAGGATTGATCGAGTTCAAGGATTTAAGCTGGAGGAACCGCGACGGCTGGAGTGCGTGCCGTGTTGAGTGTTACGTCAGGTAGGTTGGGAAAGATTTGAGGCAAGGTGCTACACCGCTGTAAGCGTTGCTGTCATTGGAGGCTACGTTCGTGGACCGTGCCTTCAAATGACACCGTGTTGTGTTGGGAAATTCGGTTCTGGGCTTGCTCCTGAATTCTGATCATACTACATAACTGGCAAAATATGAGTTTTATTCAGCCCATCCAAATATTTCGATCTGACTGTTGAACTATGCGGTTTATCCATGCATTTTGTGATAAATCGCTGCGAGTCGAGCCGCCCGGCTGTCCCTGTGCGCTGTGGCTATCAGCTATCAGCCCCTGGCTGTGGGCTGTGGCTATCAGCTCTCAGCCCCTGGCTGTGGGCTGTGGCTATCAGCTCTCAGCCCCTGGCTGTGGGCTGTGGCTCTCAGCTATCAGCCCCTGGCTGGTCTACCACCGGCTCAGTCCAGCACGGCGCGGCCTCGCTGGCCCTCCGATCGATGTCAGGTGGGGCCGGGCTCACCCGGCTGAATTACTTCGCGTCTGCACGCCAGCCAGGCAACCCCGAAAAACGCTGCCCTCTGCCCGGCCCGACCTGGCCCGGCTCGGCCCCGCTCGGCCGGGCTCGGCGCAGGGCAGCATGTGAATAATGACAAGTTGGCGGCGCGCGAGTCAGTTTTTACGCGTGGCGACGGACGGCGCGGCCCGTGCGCCACGCGCCGCTTCTCTGGTGAAGAGTTTGGAATGATGACGGACAGAGACCAGACCGGGACCAGACCGGGACCAGAACGAGACCATCCCCAGGTTGTCGGCCGGCTGGTCCAAGGGTGGAGTCGCCACGACGAGCGGAAGTATCATGCATTGCGTGCAGATTGTAAGCAGATCTGTTTCTAATCCTATTTCGTACCGGATCATGCTGGCTGCATTCACGGATTTGCAGATGGGTTGCGTGCAGATGAGAGTCGACTTACCTCTGATTTTGCAGTTTACGGACGACGTCTGTGCTCAGACATGTGCCTGTATTGGTACTGCGATAGGTTTTCTCCGAAAGGGCGGACCCCGGTTGTCGACGTTGTGTCTGAAATGTCGCACTCTCGAAGACATTGACTGAGGTACACCGTTCGGATTATTGACAAGCATGACATTTGACACGGCCTTGCTTGAGATGCAGCAGCAGCGTGCCTTGTCGGCGCGACTGCTCTATAACTAGCTAGATAAATAATGCATTTGTTCGCGCATTATGCATTCAAACGGGTTCAGCGCCGTCTGGAGACGAGTGCTCCGCTTCCAAAGCGGCCCGCTGCGAGGAGAACGCATCACATTTGTGCCGTGTTTTTGCCGGTTACTCCGACTGACTGATTCTTTTATTTCTTGTCCACAGATGACAGGCAAGCGAACGCGGAGCTTCAAGTGCGCCGTCCATCACCGTGACCGCGAGGTTCGCAGCGAAAACGACTTCCACCTCATCATCAAGCCCATCTCGCCATTCCAGAGGTGAGCATACTCGACTGCCCTGGAGACAACCATGCGTCAGTGGCGCTCATGTTTGCATATCGATGCCGCTGATGGGCCTTCGCCTCTTTTGGGCTCCCACACGGGCAGGGACATGTCGGCCGCGCGGTTGCCGACGAGACTCGAACAAAACTGATGGCACGTCGGTGCGAGAGCGACCTGTCGAAAGCGCGGTGTAGGTCGACGTGCCAGGCGGCCGGTTCGGGTGTCAATATAAATAGAAGATGGCGCGTGACGCCCGTGGGTCGGGTTGGCTGCGGGACCGAACCCACGCACAGGAGACGACGAAGCGGTGTCGCCAACGGCGTCTCGTCATTCGGAAAGCCGTTAGGACGTCGTGGTATGTCCGGATCGCAGTCGTGATATCGCGGGTTTGATTCTGGTCACGTGCGGGATTTTCACTTTCATCATTACGGCGGTCTTGTGGTGATCAGTGCGGGTCCCTTTTGCTATCAGTTGCTTTACTATTTTATAACGACTAGATTGCCTTACGGGTAGTAAAAGCTAGCGATTCTTAGCTGTTCATAATTCACTGCATTTTGCACAGTGAGCCATTAATTAAGCGGTATTTTATTTCATTTGTTTTCGTCTACAGGATGGTGAAGATGGTAGCAGACGAGTACTTGACGGATGATCGGGACCGCAAGTACTATGCTGACCACTACCGCTGCTGTCCCCCACCACTATTCATCATTTCTGTCACTCTGCTAGAGGTGAGTACCGAGTACCGAGTGCCGAGTATTTAAATGTGTATCCGCCTTATGAGGTGAACGACTTTGAAATGTTTTGAAACCTTGCGGGAAACCACAGAGTTCACGTTTTCTTCTGTAGCTCCAACTACCTTAGACCTTACAACCTGAAAAGTATTCCTAAACAACTTCACAGCGATCACTCGGGCCACGAGTCCTCTCTGCCAGTTGGGCCACGAGTCCTCTCTGCCAGTGAGTGTCTTGGCCCGCGCTTGAGCCGGCGCTGAGATGGATGACTGTGACCTGGCCGGCCCTGAACAGGAGTGGACCTTGTCTTCCTGTACTGCAGGACACCAGTAGGAGGCTGCTGGACGGTACAGATGCCGCCTCCCTTCTCTCTCTCGCCCCCATGGCTCCGCTGCAGCACTCTGGCGACCGTTCATGAGCTGCCAAACGCGCCAAATTTGGCGCCGCGCTCACCGCTTGCGCCGCATTCGGACGGCATTTACATCTTTTGGGATGTATTGCCGGTTGTCGCGAGTGGGTGCAACACCGCGACCCGTATTGTTCCCCACTTCAATCTTGTCTCCTGGGTCACGTCGCGCTTTAAAGAGACCAGTGTGGGATGTATTTGGTCAACTGGGCTTCGAACACTTCGTCTTGGCGGCTGGGTTTTGTGTAGTTATTGTCCTATCGCGCGCGATTCGCTTCTCGGCAGTCAGCCCTTGCTTTGCGAGATGTTCAACTTCAATGGATGACTGCGGCAACCGGGGCTGCATGGTCTGAGATGGAGTCGGATTTGCCGGCTTCGACTCCGGCCGACAGCCATGGGCAGTGCATTGACATTTTTCAGTTTCATTCTAGTGAACCAACAGTGGCGATGACTAAGAAATCATGCCCCTTCGAATTGACTTGTTTCGATTCCCTTCTCAATGAATGATCTTCAGTCATGCTAAACACTCGTTACAATCGTGTGTCACGGTGGACGAAACCAAACCCAGGGAGTGTCATCGGATGCAGATTTAAAATGATTTCCCGTTAAATCTAAGCAACGATCACGATTCACGGGAAATCAAGCTGCAGAAAAAGGCTTAAACCGCCGTGTAGCTTGCTCAGGCGAGTTAAACATTGTGCAGTTCACGAACTGTACTACCGGAGGGTTGGAGACGGAGTCGGAGCTCCCTGAACACCGATAGACTACGCAGCCCTGGTTGCAACTGTTTAGAGCTTCAGCGCTCTCTCCGAGTCTCTCTGATGTGCAGGCCGTGGTTTGTTTGTGTTCAGCTACACCCTGCGGTTTGGCGACACCCTGCGGTTTGCTTTCATCGTGTCGCGTGTGTGCCAGATCAGCGAGCGACTGTGCGGCGTACGACCCTCCTCCCGGCCCCTCCCGTCCTCTTTCGCGGCCCCCTACCCCGCCCCCCTCCCTCGGCCCCTCCCCGCCCCCTCCCTCGGCCCCTCCCCGCCCTCCCGCGGCCCCTCCCCGCCCTCCCGCGGCCCCTCCCCGCCCCTGCCCGCCCCTGCTCGCGGCGCTGGATCGCTCTCTGCAGCGCTGCCTTTCAATGAGAGTCCTCTGCCCGAAAAGGCGCGCGGCAGCCGCCTTCGATGGGTTATCGGTGCTGGGACGGCAGGCGGCCGGTGCCGCCCCATGCGGAGGCACTTGTCTATTGACCAGCGTCCTTCAGTTTGGCCAGCGGCCTCCAGTATGACCAGCGACCAGTGTGCACTGTGCACTAGTACCTCATGTGCAACGTCTAGCGTCTACTGTGCATCGTGCAATGTCCAGTGTACGTCCAATGTCCAGTGTCCGTGTACGTCCAATGTCCAGTGTACGTCTGGTGTCCGGTGTGCATCGTTTTAAAAAGGGAATATAGCCACCTTTTAACATTAGTTTTTTTAACTTTTGAGATAGCCAGATTTGTTCGGGTTGTGCTGAGAAAACCCCCAAATCCCGAAAATTTTTTTTTCCCTTCCAACAAGCGACCTTTAAGTTTGCTGAGCTTTCAACCCGCCAAAACCGTTTTTTGGTCATAAGTTGGTCATATTTCAACGTCACAAATCCCGTGACGTTTTCGCATCACGTCATCAGTAGTTTTAACTTCCACTGTGATTGCCACTGCACTTCGCTTTTTTTTTTGGAACCCGTCCGCCAGTTTATTTCAAGTTACCTTGCCGTCCGCCCCCGACCCGCCACGGAACGGGTCCGGTCAGGCGCTTCGGGCCATCTAGTGGGTTCACCGTAAATGCGTGCCCCCACGTCCCCTTACCCCGGCGCGAAGCGGAGCGCCCGGTCCGTACCCCAGCCATCGCGTTTTTCACGCCCTACCGGGTGCAACCAATCGTGCGGTGGCCGGCAACAGACCGCTTGTCCACTGGGCGGGGCGCAAAAGTTTTTTTTTAGCCGTTCGATGCTTCCTTGTGACGGACACCGAAACTCGCTTTTTGGTGACGCAAGATTGGTGTGACGTCAATGTAAACTATTTACTATTTTTCAAAATTACAAAAATTTTTTGACTTTTTTTCGCAAAAATGAATGCCCAAGACCGTTAATCAGGGCATTCCTTCCTGCCATCATTCTTACATACTTTTCCCCAAGGTGGCCTATATTCCCTTTTTAACGGTCAGTATGTAACCGTCCGTTTGTCCCTGAGTCCTCTTGTGGGAAAGTTTTCCCCCAAAAGCCGGGATGGGGAAACGAGTTTAGTATTGAAACTTTTCCCAGCTTTCAACTCTTTTGAGCGTCCCCCTCGACGGCCGCCCATCCCTCGCAATGCCTTTCACACTGCAACGTCCGCCTCTCCCTTTCTTCTCTTGTCTTTTTCTCTCATTCCACTCTCTATTTGCCCATGTTCTCCTTCGTCTTCGCTCCTCCACTTTCTTCCTTCCTCTTTCCTACATCCTTTCCTCCCACTAGGCTGGGCCGAGGACGCTGGTCACAGCTGTGAACCCATGGAGCAGGCTGGAACCTAGAGATGCAGGCTGGGACCTGGAGGAAATCACTCAGGATTAAGCCGATCTGTGGGCGACTTTGAAGCAGCGCAGCCCCCCAGCCCCAGCGAAAGCTGCCTTTATCGGTAGCCGGGGCGTCCTGGGCTCCTCCCGGATGATGACTCGGTTGACATCATACGCCTGGCTCTTTGTGCAGCTGGCGCGTAGGAAGCCAGCTCTGTGAATATGGCCTGTTCTAGCAGCTAAAACGAGGCAGCTTAGCCTAAGCACGGGACGAGCTTATTATAGCATCTCCCAGCCCACGCAGGGATGATGGATCAGTGGTGATGTCACACAGTATGCAATCATCTGCGTGGTGCAGCTGTTGAGACCCCGATTTTCACAGTGCTCAACCGACTAGGTGAAATACGGTGACCTACAGTGCCAGACTGTGGCAGACAGTGACCTACAGTAGCAGATGGCTGTGAAATACTGCAGCAGGCTGTGACCTACAGTGGCAGAGAGTGACCTACAGTGGCAGAGGGTGACCTACAGTGACAGAGGGTGACCTACAGTGACAGAGAGTGACCTACAGTGACAGAGAGTGACCTACAGTGGCAGACACTGACATCACCATTGAGCAGCAGCAGGTGGCAGCGAACCTCGCCACCCATGTTCACCACCGGTGTTCAATATTCATCCCTCCCGCAGAGGCGGCGAGCGCCGGCGATAAATCTCCGCCGATTGACAACAATCTGATACGGCCCCTCACATGTCCCCCGGCTCCCCGGTAAACGCCCACTATCTGCCATTATCCCCGGCTAATTAACTAGCCATTAACTGAGCGGCCCAGGTGTTGGGCCGTCTTTATCAGGGCGCGGGCGGCCGCGCGGCGTCTGCAGGAGGAGAGAGAGAGAGAGAGAGAGAGAGAGAGAGAGAGAGAGAGAGAGAGAGAGAGAGAGAGAGAGAGAAGTAAATGAAGAAGAGAATAAAAGAAACAAATTGTTAGAGAGGACCTGGAAGAAGAGAGAAGAGAGGAAGAAGAGAGAGAAGGAGAGAGAATTAAGAGAGATAAGAGGAAGACGAGAGCCAAGGGATGCCGGAAAGAGAGAGCCATAAGATGAATGCAAAATCGGAAAGAGCACAATGATGAGAGCCCGACTCTGATGATCGGAGCAATGATGTCAGAGGCCTGAGAAGCGAGAAGCGAGGAAAGCCTGGAGGATAGGAAGCAGATTGAGCGAGAGCTATGATGCTGAAGATAGAGCGAGAGTCATGAGAGCAGCACGGAGAGCACGAAAACCGATCTTGGAGGTTGAGCGTAAGTGACCCGTACAATTGAGGCTTGGGAGAGCCTGCTGGAGAGGCAAGGTCAAGAAGCCTGTCCCTGGCGCCCAACGTTGCCGATCCCGGCATTGCCCCAGAGGCGGAGTGAGACGTTTATGCTATGTTTAATGATTCGCCTGCTCGCTCTGGCTCACGTGAGGGAGCGAGTGAGTCAGAGAGAGCGAGAGCGAAGAGCCCAGAAGAGCGAGAGCCGCGGAAGAGAATGTCGAATGAAGCGGATAATAAGAGAGAATCAGAGTTTCCAGTGAGCTCATTTCTCGAAAATAGAATACGGACCGAGCGAACGAGCGCAAGAGTAGGAGCGAGAGCGAGAGCGTGTGGCGAGAGCTGATCTGAGCTGAGAGTCTTATATGAGTGCCGCAGAGAGCCGGGACGCAGAGCTGCGAGCTGGAGCCCAGAGCCGTAAGTCGGCAGAAGTGGGAGAGCAGAAGGCGGATGAGGGAGCGAGACACGAGCCTGGATTAGAGACTTCCAAACGCATAAGGCAACATAAGAGCAGGACGAAGCACGAGGAAGCCGGGCAGAACTATTCACTGTTGCCGAGAAGTCGTGAGCGAGTGTGAGGAATCTAACGGTATTGCACTGTTTTAGTGTGTGAGAAGGGCTTGATCCGGTGGGGACCTTCCAGGATCAAGAGCCTGTGGGAGAATTGATCTCAACCCGAGGCAACCACTGTACAGAAGCTTAGCGAGTTATGGACGTTCGCGTATGGAAGGACAACATTCGCAAGGTATTATAAGAAAACATAAGATAGAGAGCACAGAGAAGAAATAGTAAGGCAAATCATCATATATACACGAAGTAACGAAGACAATTGAATAGACAGACCAAGGAAAAGTCACAAAAAAAAAATAATATATAAAGAAATGATGTCATCTTATACGGAGAGAGAGAACTACTAGATGAAATCATAATAAGAGTCATTCATAGAAAAAAAAGGAGAACGTGACAATAGAAGACTCTATCACGAGAAAACAACGGTTAGAATAGATGCTGAGAGCCTGAAGAGTGAATAAAGGAGCGTCGAAGAGCAGCTAGAGATAAGTAGCACACAAATCAAAGAAGCAGTACAAGAATAAGAAATGTGAGAGACAATGCAATCAAACACAAAATATGAGATTATGCAAATAATGGTAACAGCCCAAACAAGCAAAAACGAATGAAGTCTATAGCAGCGAATGGTAAAAGAGTAAGGTATATTGGAGAAATAATGTTAGCTAAAAGATAAGTATCAGAGAGAGTGATGCTCCCCACCAAGAGAAGTAGATATATGTCATATAAAGAAAACCACGTAGCAGATGGGAGCGAAGAGCAGGAGCGAGAGCACGAGGCCGGAGAGGAGCATGTGTCCGAAACGACGAACAGAGAGCATATGTAGAATGGAGAAGCAGGTCTCCAGAAGGAGCTGACCAATTGATGCTTAAGAAGCAGAGACGATTATCGATGACGATTTAGACTTAACCGAGACGAGAGCGTCCCTAAGAGAGACCAATGAACGACCATTTTGCGAGAGCAAAAGAAGAAAGCGCGGAGCAGAGCGCCACCTGTACGAAGAAGATCATTGAAAAATAAAAACAGAACACTCATAAACTAGCGTTGGGCAGGACGATCTCAACAGGGAAAGGATTATTACCTCATATCCACTCGTCGGAAACGATTCAGATCTTGCGACCACGGACTCAACTAGGCCGAATCTCCGAGATATTAGATTGTTTAGTGACGAGAGGAGCAAAGAGAGAGCCCAGGAGAGACACAAGCTACAGAGAGCCGAAGCAAGATAATAGAGCGAACAGAGCGACTGGACCGCTCAAGTGAGAGCGAGAGCCTAAATGCGAGACGGGTAGGCGCGTGATGAAGCTTTTCGCCCGGTCTCATAGTCCGGGAGAAAAATGATCTCTTCTTTGAACAAATCGATTCTTCATCAGGAGAGCATTATTGTCTGTGTTACCAAGAGAGCCCATAAAATAATGTCTTTAACGTACGAGCGCCCGAACGAATGCGCCGAGGGAGCCACGTCAGAGCGAAGAGCTCAAGTGAGCGTGATCGGAAGCACAATAGATCGAGAGTCTGGTATTATTGGTAACCAGAAGCAAGGCAAGAGAGCGAGAACGTACTCGAATGAAGTGAGACTACGTGCAGTGGAGCGAGGAGCTAGACAGACCCGCAGAGTGCGAGAGCGAAGATCGGGGAGATGCGGGGAGCGCAGAGAGTCGAGAGTCGAGAGCTGACGAAGGAGAGCGAGAGCGAGAGCGAGAGCGAGAGCGAGAGCGAGAGCGAGAGCGAGAGCGAGAGCGAGAGCGATGGATGTCCCGTGGGAAGGTGCGGACATAATTGTGAGGTGGGCCCGAGATGGACGCTGACGTGGTAGGAGTGTGTGTTACGGAGGATCGATCACACGGAGGAGACCTGACCATGGGATTCGGGGGGAGCTGATGTCGCTTAGTGCGTGCCCTGAGACTGGGTAAAGGTGGGTATGAAGAATGCATCTTAGGCATTGGAATGTTAGATGTGGGCACTGCAGAACCCTAGTAGTTGGAGTCGCCCAAAACCACAAGTCAGCATCGTTGGAATATATCCCGAATCACTGTGTAGTCCCGGGGTCCACTTGTGTCTGTCTACTTTAGACCCATTCTAACCCCACTTGTGTCCGTCTCCCGTGGGTCCGCTGAAGTCTCGCCTCTGTGCCGTCTGGATCCCCACATCAGACGGTGCTCAGATGAGTCCTATGTATCCAGACACGTATCCTCCGGATCTAGGCTGACCCACGGCTAGGCCTGTATCCGGGCGGTTCTGTCGTATCCGGGCGGATCCTGCCGTATCCGGGCGGTCCTGCCGTATCCGGGCGGTCCTGCCGTATCCTTTTGTTGCCGGGTCCGGCGACTGTCGGGGTTCGCGGGGCGGGTCGGGCCGGCCTGTGTCACTGTCGCTCTCCCACGCGGACGCCGTATTCGGAGTCGGACGCCGCTGCCGGCCGCCCACAGCGTCGGCACTCCACCCGAGTCTCCAGCCAGGGCGGCAGACGGGCGGCGGCCAGACAGGAGTCAGGGCGGCAGACAGGCGGCGGACAGACAGGAGCCAGGGCGGCAGACGGGCGGCGGCCAGACAGGAGCCAGGGCGGCAGACAGGCGGCGGACAGACACCAGGAGCCAGGGCGGCATACTGGCGGCGGACAGACACCAGGAGTCAGGACGGCAGACGGGCGGCGGACAGACAGGAGCCAGGGCGGCAGACGGGCGGCGGTCAGACAGGAGCCAGGGCGGCAGACAGAGCTAGGCGCGGCGGGCAGGACAGGGGCGGCGACAGGCAGGGACGACAGGCAGGGGCGGCATCCAGGGCGGCAGATAGGGCGGCGGTCAGACAGCAGGGGCCAGACAGGCAGCGCAGATGACCCCGGTCTATCCGTCTGAACCACGCCCTTATGTCTGTCTGTCTGTATGCGTGACTATTTGTATGTCTGCAAGTCCTTCTGTCCCGGCCCCTCCTGTATGTCTGAGGTAGGTACTTGATCCTCTCATCTGGGCTGAGTCTGATCCACACTCTTCTGGTTGTCCAAACAGCGAATCAACTCCCGTCTGTGTGTCGGGGGTTGATTCGCTGATTCGGGGCCGACTCTGATCCACCACGCCCCTCTGTGGCTCTGCTCTGTGGGGAGATGATCCCCTGATCCAGGGTCAGCTGGGGATCGAGCCGGCCCCTGATTCAGGGTCAGCTGGGGATCGGGCTGGCCTGAGCCTGAGCCGGGAGCGGCAGCGGCAGCGGCTGATCCAGGATCGTGAACAGCTGATGTGTGATCAGCTGTGGTGCGCCGTCCGGCTGGAATAGCTCACGATGTATGGTGATCAGACTTGCATGGCGTCTTCAAACTTTGAAACCTGTCTATAAACGGCAATCCGTTTACCTTAAAACGGTGAAACTTAGCTATTAAACAACATCGTGCTGCTTTAAATCTAGCACCTACCATTGCCATCTTGACGGTCAACATTACGGAAATGGTGAAATATCGTCTGCATCTATAATATACACACTTATTTCATATTTGTCAGACCTATACTCTGTTTTTGATTGCTGATTGCGGGCGGTTCGACAATCTCGGGATGCCAGCTTTCGTCGGCCCCCCCCCCGTCGTCTGCCCCCTCCCCCTATCGTGACTATATCGCATCACCGCGCACCACGATCCTGCCATGATCACCTCTCATGATCACCACCGCCCGATCATCTGACCCCTGAGCCGATAACGCACCCATCGCCGTGTCAGAGATCATCCCCCGCCCTGTACCATGCAGCTCGCCTCGCGGTCATGCAGCTCGCCTAATAGCAGCCCGGCCTCTCCTTTGGTGAGTTATGGCTCGCCGGCCGCAGGTGATATCCCAGTTCCCACGCGATATGTGCCTGTGATCCCAGGCCGTGCACGCGGCGCCCGAGGGCTGTCTGTGCACGCTGTGCACGATTGGAACGTCGAGTGAGCGGCTGGTGCACGCGGGTGTGCCGACCGGGCGCGCCCGGCCGCGGCGCGAAGAGTCGATGACAGGCCGGGCAGTGCGATCGACTGGTAGATGAGGTGGTGCGCTGGTGTTAGATGAGGTGGTGCGCTGGTTGTTAGATGAGGTGGTGCGCCGGTTGTTAGATGAGGTGGTGCGCTGGTTGTTAGATGAGGTGGTGCGCCGGTGGAGGCGCTGGAGTGTGTTCGGGGGCAGGGTGGGTGCCGAGGAATTCTGGAGGTGTGAGAAGTGTCTGCTTTGTGGCGATTGCTGTCTCGGATGATGTTATTCGGTTGACGTCTTCCTGGGGTATCGGGCAGTCCTAAACGTTAGCATCTGATTTGACGGGTTACGGTTTGCGATTTCACTTGGTTTCTTTTTGGGGCTACCCTGATTAGTATTTAAACTGCGTCCTGTTGCGTCAATTGCATCGCTTAGGATAATCCCGATAGTAATATTATTTGAACATCGTGCTACTGATATAATCCGCCTTGATTTGTACCTGACAGGACTAATGGGGAACACATTTGCGGTCCTCTCTCGCGTGTCCGCACTTCCGAGTGTGTCCGAGTGTGTCCGAGCAATGGAATGTGTCACTGCTGTGCTGTAGAGATGGCAGATTGCAAACTTACAACGCAGACCTGCCGAGCGGGCTGGCGTCCTGCACATGGGTGTAGCAGCCTTGACGGCAGTGATGTCGAAACGTGTTCTCTCGCGCTGCGCCGGGAACGCATCAAACGCGGCGCGTGTGTCCCCGCGTCGAGTGCGGATGCGATCTGGTGGTGCGGACCTGTGAGGCCTGGTGTGGGTAGGGGCGGGGGGGGGCGAGTTTCACATAGGACAGTGAGCTGCGATAATATCACGATGAGACATCTCACTGTGACAACCCGATGTGATATAGACTGGTTTGACATCTCGCTGTGACATCTCGCTGAGACATCCCGTTGTGACATCGCTGGGACACCGTCACTATGTCATCTCACGCGTCCAGTCGCGTCCAATCCAGTCTCTCCCGGAGATCATAGGATTATCTGCTTTGACGGGTTAGATCGGTTGTCACATCGCGAACTGTGAAGCTCCTTCAACAGGTCCTTCAGCTTCGAACGACAACAGAATCTGGATCGAGGTGCCGGTTCACTCCGATTCAAGGCGCGTGGGAGACGGGTGGGTCGATGGGCAAACGGCTCGAGCCATGGCGCTTTCTACAGCGACGGCACAGCTCTGGGAAAGGCTCGTGTGAACCGAGAGCGGCGTGTGAAGCGTGTGAAGTGATTACACCTGTCGCGGGCTCGGCGATTTCTATCGCAGACTCGGCTGATAACGGGAATTCGTTTAATATGATTATCCCCGTCGGGTCGTCACATCTCCGCCGAAGCTGTTCCCAAATTGGTGCGGTTAGTCTCCGTCGATTTTTACGTTATACTTAGCGGGCGGCGGGTTTGAGAGGCTCAAACGCGAAGAGGATACCATCTTGCTCGGCGCAACGGGACTCATCTGCATTGCGATAACGTGCAGGCTGGTGGATACGTCAAAGATACCGACGTTCTCTGTCCCATTCCGGTCACCGGAAATTCCCGCCATCGCCAGCTCTGTCCGCTCCGTTGTATCGCTCTCACGTCTAACGCGCTCGGCGCTCCTACAATCAAAATTCCGCGCGCGAATCGAAACCCGTCATTTGCGCGCGGCGTTGGCGGAGCCGGATCTGTGATCTCTGACAACTGCGCCGGGGCACGGTACAGCTGTGCAAGTTCTGAAGACGCTCCGGCCTGGAGTCCGACGCGCTGATAACCCATTCGGCTTTCCCATCGTTAGCTGGGCGGCCGGGGGTCGCAGGGGTCACAGCCGATCATCCCAGCCCGCCGGGGTCACCGGTCGGGGTCACGGGGTCATGTTCGTGTTGTCCGCACTAGGATCGAGCGGCTGGTGTGCGGGCTCGGGGCTGCGACTGCGGAGCTGAACGGAGCTGTGTGGAGCTGTGAGGAGCTGTGAGGAGCTGTGTGGAGCTGTGAGGAGCTGTGAGGAGCTGTGAAGAGCTGTGAAGAGCTGTGAGGAGCTGTGAGGAGCTGTGAGGAGCTGTGAAGAGCTGTGAGGAGCTGTGAGGAGCTGTGAAGAGCTGTGAGGAGCTGTGAGGAGCTGTGAGGAGCTGTGGGAAGCTGGGGAGGCTGATGAGGAGCTGTGAGAGCTTGGAGGAGCTGTGAGAGCTTGTGAGGAGACTGTGAGGGGCTGTGAAAGAGCTGTAGGAGCTGTGGGGAGCTGTGGGGAGCTGTGATGGAGCTGTGAGGAGCTGTGAGGAGCTGTGAGGAGCTGTGAGGAGCTGTGAGGAGCTGTGAGGAGCTGTGAGAAGCTGTGAGCAGCTGTGAGGAGCTGTGAGGGGCTGTACTAGTCATCAGTTTGTATCGTTTTTAGCTACCCGAACTTTGTTGTTGGATAAATTTGTTCCTGAATTAGGTAGTCAAGTTTAATTTTCGTCGTTCTTACGTAGTTTCCTCCCCTGTACCTATCTTAACTTATAGTGACCGAGTTTCGAAGTCGCGAGGACCTGTGCCGGTGATCAGTTCCGTCTTCTGTACCCATCCGAACTTCAACCTTTGATCAAGTCGTTCCCGACTAAGTTAATCGCCTTGCAAAGCAGGCTTAGCGCGCAAGAAAGCTCAGCTTCTTGCACCGTTGTGCGGTTGGCCTGCGGTCGTGCGGGCTGCCTTGAGCTTTTAATTAATTAATCAATCAACGAAATCGTGCGGTGCAAAATCCGATGTCCGTGAGGGATAACAATCTCGAGATAGGTCATCTTCCTACGGGTCACAAGGTCACGCGTCTGCCGCTCGTGAAGGAAACATGGCACGCTTGTGGTGCGTCAGTATGCGTGTCTATGGTGTCTGACCAATGCTGAACCCTCTCTTCACCCTCGCGGACGGCCGGCTGGGCTCGGCGCTCCCCTTCACCTTCAGTCCACCCTCTTCTCCGCGCCCTTCCCCTCACGCTAGAATAATGAGTTCAAAGCTGGTATTTAGACAAGCCAGACACAAACGGCCTGTCCGTTGACGTATCGGTGCCACGTGGCGCACGCGCCGCCGAAATGCGGCGCGAACGCCGCCGAAACGCCACAAACGTCGCTGACGGCGATTTACGGCGCTCTGTTCGGCATGCTTCAGTCGCTGCTTTTTCTGCAGACGCGCCGGTCGGCAGTGGCGTCGATTCATCTGAAAGAATGCTGTAATGGCTTCATTTCGACGGTGCTGGGTGGAGTGGTGGGGAAAGGCCAGGGAGGAGGAGGAGGGGGGAGAGGTGCGGTGGCCCGGACGTCCGCTGTGCGACTGTGACGTCCAATAGGGGACCGTTTAGCCCCGGATCCGCCCCCGCCCCCCGCCCCCGCCGCCGCCGCCACCGGCGGCCGCCGCCGCACCGAATCCGCCCGTTTCAACTTGACAAGCCAGCTGTCAACTGACGAACTGCGGGTTACAGGCCTGGTGGCGCTGCTAGAGCTGTTCTACTTACCCCGCCGCTGCCGCCGCCGCCGCCGCCGCCCCCGCCCCCGCCCCGTCACCTGGCTCCGCGTGTCAGGCGGCACGCGCGCCCCTGCGGACAAAAAGTCGCAGCTTCCGACGATGAGGCGTTTTTCCCGGTTTTTGGCCGCTAAAAGCCGGGGTTTGTCCCCTGAAATAACTGCTCGTTTGTCATCGCGTCTCTGGCGTGGAGGTGAAATGGACACTCTCCGGGGAAATGGCGGATGGCGGCTTCCGTCTTCCGATCTGCTGGAGACAGACGGAACAGGATGAGTGGAAGAAAATGACAGAAACTTGATGAAATGTTTCGAAAATGTTTGAGTCGACTGAATGAAAAGCAGCGAGGCAAATTCTTCGGAACATTTTCTGACAAGTCGTGCAGTTCCAACAAGTTCAAGTACAGTTCGAAAGCCGTATTGTTTCGTTTTTTGTGTGATGTTTCTTTTTTCGTATTTTTAGTGTTTGTTGCAAGTTTTCTATTGTATCTCTGAAGCAAACTTCCGGGATGCTCCGGAAGCTATTCGAATCAATACCGGAAGTTCTTTCTACCAACCTTGAGCAGTCAGTTTCGTGCCATGATCTCCTCAGACCTCTCTCAAATTCTCCATGCGAGTGACGGCGAAATTGGCATCCTCGGTTAGTTGGAACTTCTTGTCGACGAGAAGCTATCAGATCGTCAACTTTTACGGCGCTGTTCTGGACTTCCCATTCATTAACTGTCGCTTAACGGACTGATTTCGTGATAACGTCCACTTAACGTCCCAGCCATTAGCACGTTTATGTACGTTAAATACCCTGATAAGTAGCTTGGCTGTCCGGAGCGAAGAATGGTGTCTTTTAAATCTAGAACGATTCAATTTGTGGCTTTGTCCACTGTGATATGAAGTGAACATTTATTACTGTTCAGTGATACAAGACTATTCCATCCGTATTATATTCTACCACATTGCTCCTCTTTTAACATAATCGGAATACAATGCTATCTATAGTAAATGACATACATCTCACAGATAATAGCATCAGACATTTGTATTTGATATTAAAATGATATTTCCCAAATATTTCCACCCAAGGTCAGTTGACCACGACTAATATCGAACGGGAAAATAACTCCCTTAAACCCACCGCCGCTGTTCCATACACGATACCAACCGCTGCTGATCTAAAGCACCCTGCGGTGCTAACCGCTGCTGATCTAAAGCACCCTGCGGTGCTAACTGCTGCCGGTCTGAAGAACCTGCGTCACTGATGCACGTTTGTGTTCCCTCCGCTGCCTTCACCTGAGAGAGAGAGAAAGAGAAGCCGCCGCACCGACGGAAAGCGCCGGAAACGGACTGGATCCGCCGCCCTCCTGCGCCCGGCGGCGGCGGCGGCGGCTTCACTCGACCTCAGACGCGGCCCATTCGGCCCACTGACATAACATGCTCATCAGAAGTAGACACCGCAGACGAAACAGGCCCCGACAGACAGGCTGGCGGCGGCGGCGGCGGCGGCGGCGGCTGCGAGGGAGGAGGGCGATGGCCACGCCCACGTCGTGTGCTCCCCAGCTGCAGCTGCCAGCTCTGGCCAGCTGCAGCTGCTTTTCCCTCCCACTCCAGTCTTCAGTGTGCAGCTGCCGACAGAAGCTCTCAGTCGTCTTCAGCTGCCGACAGTCGCTCTCAGTCGTCTGGAGAGGGTCTGTACTCTGTGTGTGTCAGTTGAAGAGTTACTGACTCTTCTCGACCCCAGGCGAGTGAGGGCATTCTGTAGCTCGCTCCTCACCCGCGCAGAGGACCTCACGGCTGGGGATTGGTGGCTCTTGAGTCAATGTTATGACGTGCCGAGTCTTTATTGCGTCTGTAACCGAATACGTCTGAAGGGCCAATGATCTGGTTAAGTTGGCTTCGCTCAGTGATGAATCGGATATCAGCGTTGGATTCAGTGCGTGCCGCCAAAACATTGTACACGTCTCGCAGTGGCCTGCTTATGCGGCACCTGCCTTTGACCTGACGTTACTCATTAGCCGAGTCACGGCACTCAGCGCAACTCCCAAGCGCTCTCAGTCCAACTCCGTCACTCGAGCCCGAATTCGGCGAGTTTGGAGCTGATGAGCCGGAATCTCGTGACTCGAGAGCTCATGAGCCGCGAGCTCGGCGGCGCGGGTGGGCGGGCGGGCCGCGCGAATTTTCGAGATGGTTGGTGGAAGCTGCGCGCGCATGCGCTCCCACCGCCGGCCAGTGCCCGCTGAACGATGAACAACGCTGCCTCGATCGTAACGGGGCAGCAGAGGCACGCCCAGGAGCGGCCACTGCCCATGACCCCGCCGTCCCCCCATCATCATCGCACCCCTCGTCGTCCGCGGCGGGCCCCGGGGCGCTGGGTTGACGTGGGGTTCGACCTGTGTGACTCGGGAATGTTTTATCTCGTTGCGACGTGGCCGCCCCCGTCGCGTGCCTGGGCGCGCCTCTGCGCTTTCATCGGCGGCGGTTTCCAGGTTTCCACGGTTTTGGAGTATGTGGCCCAGATTACACGACGCGTGGGAGGCAGCGCGAGCCGCGCGTGCGGCGCACGGGCGACGCCAGAGCGCAGGCGGGGGGCGGGGAAGAGTCATAGGCGGAACGCCAGGAGCGGGATTAGGGAGGCGGTCAGAAGGCGGTCAGAGGCGGTGACGGGCAGTGTTCGCCGTGCTTTGCCGCGGGGCAACAGAATCACCCACCGATGACGCAGTGCTGAACTTTATTAAATCGGGCCGGGGGGGGCTAATGTTATTTGATAGATTTTAAAACTCCATTCTTGCCATACAACGCCATAGGCCTAATGTTACAATTTAAATCATCGGGGGGGGGCTCCCCAAGAGATACAAAGCTCCCCCCTGCGATGACGTCATGGTTGCCGTCACGGCTAGCCTGGGGTGCCCCGACTGCTGACCTCATCCTCGGCTCACGTTCAGAGCTGCTGTGCCTTTGATAAGCACTGACCACGACGGGAATTAGTCGAGCTGAAGAGACGATTCGCAGCATGACGCTGAGCTTGCATTGGGCGGCTAGATAATAGGTGGTGGCCGGAGCACCTCGGCTAACGCTTCGTCTGGACTTCCCGACGTACCGGCTGAAATGGCTTCAGGTTGGGTGGAGGTCGACCAAGCAAGCCGCTCCGTTCCCCTCCAGTGCCGCCATTGTACGCTCGTCCGTTCACTCCGTTGTGCGATTCTCTATTTGCATACGCTATTGTACGGTGCTGGTCGGCAATATTTAGCGCACGCAGAGGCTCTCGAGGCGGCTTTCCACGTGCGTTTTTGTAGCGGCGGGTCGGGTCACGCGACCTCGCTGGCCGGCGATTTGAATACGTTAGTGTGATCGTGTCGACGTTCAAGGAGCATTTGTGCCAAGTGGGGTGTGTGACACGATTTCTAGAATATTCGATCCGAATACGGTTCGCCCGCTACATGGTCGGATCGGCCGAAGAGGCCGTCTGCCGCCCGATAACGTGGTGACCAAGCGTAGTGAGAACCATACCGGGCCGCACCAACACATGATGATGACACCAACACAGGGGCGGCTCAGCACATGGCTGTGCATCCATGGCATCCGCTGCATCCTTTTGCTCCTTTAAGCGAAAGCAACAACAGCTTGATCGAACTCTTCGTCAACTTCTGAGAACTCGGTGAACCTAGCCCTGGCGTCGGTGTTCTAGAACTGTTTGACGGGGTGTTTTCGTACTGTTCGAATGGGCGCCACATAACCTAAGTAGTTGCGGCGCCCTAAAGCCCGAATAATCATCATCGTACTGTTCGACGTCTCCCGCCGCCCCCGCCTCCGCCGCCGCCGCCCCCGCCCCCGCCCCCGCCCCCGCCCTCCGCGGCGGCACCAGCACTGAGTGCGCCGCATCACGTCTCTGGCCCGCCCACAGCGCCACCAATGCCGACACGCCTGCCAGCATGAAATAGGCCAATTATTGGCCACCGAGCGCGCGCCCAGACCAATGAATGCTTCATCACGGCGAACAATATGCCCTCCTGGCGGCCGCCGCCCCCCGCCGTGATCGGGGTGAGGTCGACCTCTGGGGCGACCTGCCGTGACCTCAGGCGGACCCTCGTGATCCCGATGGTGACCCCGATAGCAGCCCGAAGGTGACCCCGATGGTGACCCCGATGGTGACCTCGGGGTGACGGAATGGCCCGAGAGGGGCGGACGCTGGTGCTTGAAAGTGAAATGAGAGCAGTGAAAGGGCTCGGCGCAATCACTAACGCATGGCTTAGATCAGTATCTGTACGATTCCAACAGACTGACCTTAAAACTACGAGAGGCTGAAATCAAGCGAAGCGACGCCACGGCCGTAGAACCTGGAAGTATTCCCCACCGCAGACACGTCCTCCCCTTTCACTGAAACGCCGTCCTCGCCTGCGTTTCTCGGAGGGACGTGTCCGGACCACTGTTCTAAGCGCCGGATGACCGCTGCTCTAGATCTCATCTCAGTATCGCTGTTCGCCACTCCCTGCCACGCTGCCAGGAAATCCTCCTCAAAGCGCCGTGTTAACTGGCTGTATATTACAACTCTGATCGCCGCCGCGCCGAGGCGGTGACGGCGGCGGCGGGCGGTGACGGCGGTGGCGCACAGGAATGCCTCCGCCGCCGCCGCCACCGCGGGAAAACCATCTCAGGTTGCAGTGACCGGAAGCGACCGAGAGAAGTACCCAGTGATGACTCGCGGGGAGTCTAGACGGCGGGTGGTCGCTACCTTTGTGTCTGTCAGTGGGGTGGCGAGACGCGACGGCTACGGAGCAAGGCGAGCGAACTCCGACTCGTTCAATTGAATCTTGTCTGGGGTGTTCTTTACAACGAGGCTCATGCATCTCCGCGTTTTGCGAAAAACTGAACCAACCACACAAGCAAACAACAATATTTCCACCGCCGTGGCGTAACCACTCATTCATTCCTATCACCCAACCATCCAGAACTCTACCGACACCAGCTTCCACCAGCCTACCAAGACCACCACCACCAGGGGTGCCCCACTTCTAAGCTCACTCCGCAGGCTGCCGGCGGCGGCCGCGGTGGGCGCGCGCGCCCGCAACCGCCGCCGGTGGCCGGCACGCGCCAGCTGCCGCGTCAGTGTTTGTCACGCTGCCGGGTTCGCCGCCGGCGGCGCGGCAGGTGCGCCGGCACGCGCCGGATGCGTCGACGCGGCCGACCGGGCGCGGTGGGGGTCAGCCGCGCAGCCGGCCGACCCTGCATCCGGTCCCCCCGAGGGGGAGGAGAGGGGGTCACGGTCGGAGGAAGCTGGAGCGACCGCTGCGCGCCCGCGGTGGTTCGAAATTGGGGAGCGCAGGAAGTTAATTGTCGTTGGTTGCGTTACAAACGGCATGACTGGTTTTATTGTGGCGGGTGATTTTAAAATATCGAACTCAACGGATTCGCCGAACCTTGGATGACCGACTATATCTCATCTTGATAATTTTAGAAGTAATATTTAGAAATAAAGCTGGTTTACAAGTTATAGTTCACAAGTAAATAAATACCCTGTAATTGTACACAAATTAAATTAATCCACATCTATTACAGAGTGCATGAAAAACCGCATTGACCCAGTCGGGTTGCAGTTCTTCCCCCGCAACATACTTGAAATAATCTCGCAGAATACCCGAGTAACCTGAGTCCTGAGGGCATTCCAGTCTGCTGCCTGTCCTTTCATCAGCCTGAGTTCATTCCGGACGGCAGCCCGCTTCGTGCGTACACGGTCCGTGATCTGCCCTCTCTCCGTCCGTGTTCGGCCCGTTACTGGGCACGCTTGGCTGGCGTCCTGCGCCGCTCTGATTGGCAGGATCTGAGAGAGCCGTGCTGCTGGACGGCAGGAGTGTCTGTTCGGTGAACCACGTCAGCTCTGTCGTCAACGCAGCTTTCCCCCCAGCGATAGAATCTGTTCAAAGGGGGCTCTGGTGCTGTTCGATGGGGTTTTCTAGTGCTGTTCGACGGGTGTTCTAATGCTGTTCGACGGGGTGTTCTAGTGCTGTTCGACGGGATGTTCTAGCGCTGTTCGACGACTGTTCACCGTTCACGTTCTCACTGTTCGAGCACAATGTATGTTCTATTCTGTTCGGCACACATTAATGTTCATAGACACAGTGTCTGTTCGAGCACAATCATCCTTTTCGACAGTCTGTTCGACAGTATCTGTTCAACAATGTCTGTTCAACAGTGTGTTCGAACCTTCGACAGCGTCTGTTCGACGCGCGTTCCTGGTCGAAGCCTTGCCGTCACTGTCGCCTGTCACACAGCTTTCCCTCGAGCGGACAGTTGCTGGAGTTCAAACCTTCAGTCTCATCCACGCTCTCTCGTAGACAAATTCTGAGTCAGATCGAGTTTCCCGTATCTGGCCGACTCACGGCGTAGCGAGTACCGACTCATGACTGTTTCGTTGGATCGGGCTCTCGTCGCTGGCTCGAACTGCTCGTCAATGTCAATGGTATCAAACCCTCGCTAGTTAACGAGATGCGAGCCAGTTAGCAAGGTCGTTATACGGTTAACAAGTAGCGAGCGGTTATCATCTCTCGAGTGATGCATCAGCGGTACTTTCCAGCTCTGTTGCTGGCGGCCGGGGGTCCGCTGCTCTGGGGAGAACCCCGTCACAGCGGGTCTTTGTCGCCCAACGGCGCGCCGAGCGCCTCGGGCGGTCAATTTTCCGCGGCGTCGCTCACTTGGAGCAGTGGATGGGCGGGCGCGTGCCTACCCCTCTCCTCCCCTCCCCTCCCCTCCACGCTTCGTCTCAGGGGCTGGAGTTGGTCGCCGGGGGCCCGGGGCGGTCAAAGTCGAGTCTGAGTCGAGTATGACTCGCGACTGAGTCACCGCGGAGGAAGTTCGCGATAGTTCGCGGAAATCCGTCTGGGTTTCCATGCTTGCAGCGTCATGGTGGTACCCCGATGAGCAACATTTTGGACGTGTTTGTGTGATAATGCACTGGGTGATTCGATTCGAGCAGCGTGACTCATCGCAGCTTCCAATACAACGATCGCAGTTTATATGATATCGGTCGGTGCTTAGTAACAAGCGGCAGCGAGACCGTCGGTGATTCAGCTCAGCCTGCATCAACACTGCCCTGACGCATATAAAGGACCTCGTCACTCGAGCGCCAAGATATGCTGCCGCACGCCCGCTCGGTATTATGCGGCACGATCCCGCCGCATACTTTCCCAGGGGATCGTGGTGGGGGGGGGGGGGCAGGTAGGAGGGGGGCAGTGAGGAGGAGTCAGCTCGGCGGGAAGCCATCAGAACTTTGATCAACTACCGCAAAAACCGACCACGGTCGTTTTCATTTCTGGCCTTGCTTCACTCAACCAATCACCAACGTGATCTAGCTAGGTCTGAGTACGCACGTTTATTTACGATCATGCTCGTGATAGGAGCAGGATGATCGTGTTCACATATCGCAATCACTGATGGCTTTGATTAGAACAAATAGACGAATACATTTCACAAGCGATTTACTCCGTGATGGTAACTAAGTAACTCGGTTGTGCTCTGGTTTGAGTTCGTCGGATCTCCCTCTATCCCTCCGTGGTGCCGTGGCCCGGTGACCCAGGTCACGCGTGGTGACCTCGCCGTGTCACGCGACGGGCGACCACCGGGCGCGCGCGGTGCCGCCGGCTGTTTTTGTGATCGGATTTCGATCCGTTCATCCCTATTCAGTGGCGGCGCTCGGTCGGCAGGACAAAAACGGAGAGAATGCCGGCCCCGGCCCAGCGGAGCGCCCGGCGCCGCACCAGCCTGACCCGACTGACCCCAGCGTACGCGAGCTCACGTGCTGAGGGCGGGGGGAGGGGGAGGACGGGGTGGAATAGTAGTTTCTGTTCTGACTATAACTGGCGAATCCCGAACGAGCAAAAGGTTGGCTTGTGGAGGGGAGGGCGAATTCCTAAAAGTCTGACGCATTTATAGAACAAAACACATCAGATTCCTATTGCTGGTTGATCAGATATGATTTAAAACACATTTTGGCCAATACAAGTTCGTTAGATTTGGTTTAAATCGGGAAATGAGTAAGTCGTTATGACTGATAGTCATTTTGGGGAGGCGACCAATGGAGCTGACTCCCGAGTCCCTCGGATCTCTCCGTCCCGAGGCCCAAAGAGACTCCCGAGTCTCTTTGGGTGGTCGACTATCGGATCGCGGTAGAGTGGTGGGAATTGAGCACGACTCTGAGGAGAAATAGGTTTGATCGCGGTTCGGAGTAAGTCGGGATTACCAATAAAAGAGCATCGGTATTTGGCTTGTGTTGTGCTGGTATTCGGAGAAAGCTCCTGCGTCGAAGCTCGAACCATCGCAGCTCCCTCATGCTCGGCTCTTTCCGATCCGCGGTGTCACCTGTTTCTTAGCTTGTGGCATGTAAGCGGTGCTGTGTGGGGTCGGCTGCCTGTGGAACAGCACCACCTCTGTGACTCTGCGACGGTGTGTGGTTTGTGGTGCCGCCTGTGGCCCTTTGTCCGTCTCTGAGGGACCCTATCTGAACACAGATCAGCGGCCGAGCACACACAGACAGACAGACACACGGACAGACCTACATCAATTTTATCATTCGGGTGCAGTCCAACCGAGCGCATTCCAGCATAACTTGGGGCCTTGTGCAATGTCCGAGTGTATGTGGGCAGAACAGCCGTGAGAACTGTGTGGGGATATAAGGCGGACATACATTAACACGCTCACGTGTGAGCTTAAATATGTATAATTATATTAATCTATGAATTATAATTATATTTATATATAAAATATGAGCTTAATATTATAAATATATACTAATATATTATAATATATATATATATATATAATATATATATAATTTATATATACATTATATTGAGTCTTCGATTATTGTCATCACTGAGAAACTTGCTTGTGGCAACAACAGGTATGACATCATTTACCGTTTCCTCGAAGCTTTCTAACAACCGCAAACGCCTCACTGCCCCGAAAACTCCCCCGGGACAAGAATCGAACCCGTCACCTCCCGATAACTAACCACCTGCGTCTCTTTCTCGTCCACAGCTGGGCTTCTTCGTCTACTACACCGGTGACCGGCGCGGAGACGGGTGACCAGGAGGGCATGCTGACCTCGGTGGCTCCCGTGCCGATTCGACTCTCTGCTCCTCTACCGGCCCGACCGTCGCTGGCAACTGTGGCGCTTCTTCACCTATATGGTCCTGCACGCCAGGTGGGTGCCGTCCTTCAACGTCGGTCAACAACCTCACTACAACCTTACAACCTTACTTACACTTTTTACACTTTCTTTACACTTACTTACACTACACTTACACTACAAACAAACTTACAACAACCTTACAACCTACCTATAACGTCGGTCAACGGGGGCAACGGGGGGAGGGAGGGGGAAAATGAGTTCAGCGTAGGGAGGGGTAATGGACGTCGACGTGGGTTGATCAGAGTTGAAGGTTGGGTTAAAGGTGTCGGTTCAAATGTATAAATGCCGTGTCTTGGCAAATCATCCCCAGTCCCCTGGTAAAACACTTCCATTCACGCGAGCTTACAAAATACAAATCATACCACCCATCGCTTTGCCAATTATCGCACGGGGACAGATCAGAACACAGGCAGGGTAACTGACCACTGACCACAGCCTGGCCACCCTCGACGTAAAATACCGCGGACGCCTCCGGACGCGAACCACGAACCGCGATTTTTAGCTTAAAAGCGTCGCGAGCCAGGAGCATAAATCACTACGGAAACCGTCGGGCCGGCGGCGCTTGACAGCTCTCGACGGCTCTCGCTGCGTCCCCGACAAATGGATCGTGATATACGACTCTGATTCGCCGACTCGCCGAGTGGCTGGTGACGACTGGTGGTGGCTGGTGATGTCTGGTGATGTCTGGTGGTGTCTGGTGATGTCTGGTGATGTCTGGTGATGACTGGTGATGGCTGGTGATGTCTGGTGATGTCTGTTGATGGCTGGTGATGGCTGGTGATGTCTGGTGATGGCTGGTGATATCTGGTGATGTCTGGTGATGTCTGGTGATGTCTGGTGATGTCTGGTGATGTCTGGTGAACGCTGGTGAACCAGTCTGGTGATGTCTGGTGAGGCTGGTGAATCTGGTGATGGCTGGTGATGTCTGGTAATGCTGGTGATCGTCTGGTATGTCTTGGGTGATGTCTGGGTGATGTCCTAGTGATGTCCTGGTGATGACTGGTGATGTTGATGTCTGGTGATGTCTGGTGAATGGCTGGTGTTATGGCTGGTGATGTCTGGTGATATCCTGGTGATATCTGGATGAATGTCTGGTGATGTCTGATGAATGGGCCTGGGTGATGTCTGGTGATGTCGGGTGACGGCTGGTGATGTCTGGTGATGTCTGGTGACGGCTGGTGGTGGCTGGTGATGTCTGGTGATGTCTGGTGATGTCTGGTGATGTCTGGTGGTGGTTGGTGACGGCTGGTGACAGCTGGTGATGGCTGGTGATGGCTGGTGATGTCTGGTGAGCGGTCTGGTGGTGGCTGGTGACGGCTGGTGACAGCTGGTGATGTCTGGTAATGTCTGGTGACGGCTGGTGATGTCTGGTGACGGCTGGTGACAGCTGGTGATGCCTAGTGATGGCTGGTGATGGCTGGTGATGGCTGGTGATGGCTGGTGAGCGGTCTGGTGACGGCTGGTGACGGCTGGTGACGGCTGGTGATGTCTGGTGAGCGGTCTGGCGCGGGAGGCTGATGGCCGGACTGAGGCGGATCAGATCAATGTCCCCGCTGAGCTGCGGTGGAGAAACTGGGCACAGGTGTTCTGTTCGCTGTGGACAGGAGCTGTCCAACTGTCAAGCTTCGAGCTGTCGAGCTTCGAGCTGCCGCACAGTCCAGCTGTTAGCTGTCGAGATGTCAAGCTGGGGGTTGTCTGTCATCGTACGTCGAGCTGTCTGGCTCTGTGGAACCAGCTGTCCAGTTGTCTCGAGAACTTTCTCGCTGTTGCACGGTCTAGTTATCGAGTTATCGAGCTGTCCAGCTGTCCAGTTGGCACTGTCGAGTTATCGAGTTATTGAGCTGTCGAGCTCTGGCGAATCGTTCAGCGTTGGACTTGTCGAGCAAACTGTCTAAGTTATCTCAGGAGCTATCGGGCGATGTCGAGCGAATCTCAGCGGATGCCGGACCCGATTTCGTGATACAGACTCCGTGCCGTCTCCGTAACGTCTCCGTGCCGTCTCCGTGACGTCTCCGTGCCGTCTCCGTGCCGTCTCCGTGACGTCTCCATGACGTCTCCGTGCCGTCTCCGTACATTCTCCACATTTGCCGCAACCGCGACGCGACCGCGCCGCATTCGCCACAACCACACCGCAGACGCCCCCGTGCGGACGCGACAGCCGCGCTCATCAACCGCAAATGTCACCGGTAATCGCGCGAGACCGCCACCGCGGAGCGCAAAGCTCGCGCAAAGCTCGCGCAAAGCTCGCGGACCTCCGAGCGCGGAACTCTCGAATCGCGCAGCAGCGTGCGGACGCAGGGGGAGGTGTGTAGGAGCGGAAGGGGGAGTGGAGGGCGGGGTGGTGGTGAACGTGATTCAACGTGCATCTCCAGCGCTCCACTAGCGGGCCGGTGTGTTCCGTACCTGCGAACTGTGGCTGTGGCGGCCGCGCTGCAGTCGGTTGCAGTCGGCTGCAGTCGGATGCAGGCTGCCGGCCTTGCTTGCCGCCGGAGCTGCCTTGCAATGTCGCTCTGCAATGCGGCGGCGGTGTCGCGGTCGGACGGCGGTCGGTGGTGGTCGTGACGCGGCCGTCTGACGGTCGAACGAGGGTCGATCTCGGGGCCAGACGAAGTGGTCGATCGGGCGGTCAATCAGGCGGTCGGGCGATCCGACGGGCGATTTTCGGATTAGATAAAAGTGATTGGAGATAAAATGACCGATCTCAAGGGCCGTTTTGCAGTAACGGTGGCGGTGGACGCTGATGGTATTGAGGGTGGCGGCGGAGGGGCCGGGTCGATGGGGGGAGGTAGTGCGGCTGTCGCGACAGTGGTGGTGCTGGTGGCTTGGTTCCGTACAAGACGTAGCGTTCGGACAAAGCGTCAGGACAGGACGGAAAACTCTGAGGCGCATGTTTTCGTCCTGGCGCCGATTCATCAATTAATCGTCACCCGCCGGTACCGCCCTTCTGTCACCAACCTTTTACGCCCGCCCCGCCCTCGACCACCGAGTGTCACTCACTTCATTGGCGACGGAATACCTCGTCTGACCCTTGGCAGGTCGGTGGGGGTGGGAAGCGCACTCTCCCCTCCCCGCCGGGTCACCCCTGCATTCTTGCGCGGGCGTCGGCTTGTGCACCAACCCGTCTCGGCCAGCGATCGAAGGACAGGACTGGCCGGGCCTGGCGTGCGGGGCAGGACGGGTGGGGAAGACAGGACGGGCGGAGACGGGGCGGAGACGGGACGGGCGGGGACGGGCGGAGACGGGCTGAGCGGGGCGGGGACGGGTGGGGAAGACAGGACGGGCGGAGACGGGACGGGAAGGGCGGGGCGGGGCGGGGCGGGGCGGGGCGGGAAGAATGACCGTGGACGCGTCGAGCGTGTGACTATCTTTCTGGCGGCTCGCGAGATGGCCCGATCGTGCCATACTTACGCACCAGCGGCTCAAATCGGGCGATCACTGTCAGGGGATTAACGCGGTAACCGGACGGAGAGCGACCTCCGAAGGGTCATTATCCCGCCGTTCAGGCCGGCGCCGCCGCCCTTGTCGCGAGGCTCTTTCACAGTTTGACAGTCTGGGGAAATGCCAGGCGGTATTCGGTGCGATCGGGAAACGGCCGTGCGTTAATCCGTCGATGGGATGGAAAGGCACGAAAATATCGACAGTGAGGCAGGTGGGAATCGAGGTGTTCCTGGCGCGCGCAATGGCGACCAGCCGAAGGTTGATAATTAATCCGCTCTGAGCTGTCAGAAGTGGCGGATTTGGAGATTGAAATACACAGGAAGAAAGGTGCTCTGTGGACATACTGGATGATGGAGTTAGTGGGGCTTTTGGGCTATTATGTGAATTGATTGGTTCTATCCCGGTTTTTACGGATAGTCTGAGGGTTTTGGTTAATGGACATGGTTTATAGTAATCCTTAGATTGGTAGCTCATGGGATTGGTATGGCGAGAAGTGAGTCTGAACCTGCTTCGCCGACTCCATAACATATTATTCCCGTAATTTGCGCTCCAATTCATGTTTTAGACCGTAGCGGAAAACACCTACAGCATATCTTACATTCACAATCACAGCTTGCCATAAATTTAACAATAACTAAATACATTATATACAACGTTATTCATCATCCTGCATACAGACTAACAGTGCACATACATTATGTTTTACGCACCTATTTAAAAAAGTGAGTGTGGTTGTTGACTGTGGTCTTCAGGCTCTGTTCCTGAGTTCCTCCATTCCTCTATCTCCCTCGCCCTCTCTCCACAACTCTGACCACTCCCTTCTCTCTTTCCGCAGCTGGTGGCACCTGATCTTCAACCTGCTGGTGCAGTTGGTGGTCGGCCTGCCGTTGGAGATGGTGCACGGCTCCTGCCGCGTGCTGACCGTCTACATGGCCGGAGTCCTGGCGGGCAGTCTGGGAACCTCAGTTTGCGATGCTGGCCGCCAGGTGTACCTAGTGGGCGCGTCAGGCGGAGTGTATGCTCTGCTGGCCGCACATATCGCCAATGTTCTGCTGGTGAGTGAAATGGAGTGGAGTGGGTTATATGTATGAGAGTGTTGTATATTTGGAGTGGAGTGGGGGATCTTGTCAGCGTTCACGTCAGGGTGAGGGAGCTTTGAAGTACTTGAATGTTAGCGCTTAATCGTTAATCGAATTCCGACTGCTGTCATTTGAACAACGTAAGTTTGGTTATCACTCGTGCTGTCATGAATCATGATCATCCTCCAGTTGTAAAGTCCGATGTCGACGCCACCTCGTCTACTGTTCACCCGGCACTAGTGCCACCTCTTCCACCCTTCACCCGACGCTAACGCCATCTCTCCCCGTTTCCAGAACTACCACAACATGGAGTTCGGCGTCTTCCGCCTGTTGATCGTGTTTCTGATCGCGAGCTTCGACGTCGGCTTCGCCATCTACCACCGCTTCTCGCCGATGCCGTCCCTGGAGCCGGCCGTCAGCTACGTGGCCCACCTCGCTGGGGCCGCCGCTGGGCTGACGCTGGGCCTCGTGGTCCTGAAGAACTTCCAGCAGAAGCTGCACGAGCAGCTGGTGTGGTGGCTCGCGCTGGGCACGTATCTGGCGTGTACGCTGTTTGCGGTGATTTTCAACGTCATGCATACGCCCTTGGACGAGCGGTTTGTGTAAGACGGAGGAGGGGGAGGGTTTGCTAGATGCTGTGATATTGTGTTGTCAGCCTCGCGAGGGGTGGGGGGGGGAGGTGGAAGGTTGTTCCCGTGCGCCCTCTGCGCCGCCCAAGTCAGATCGGTTGTGATGTTGTGTTGCGGGGGCTGGGGTAGGCGATCGTCGAGAGCGCGTCGAGTTCGTCTCCGCCTGCGCCGTGTGCGCCCAAATCGGTGGCAATATCTGAACCGTGTCCATGAACCAAAGAGGCAGCATTCGTGTATGTGTAGTAGTGTGTACTGTGCGTCGTAGACACTTCTTTTGAGTCTGTTGCGGTGGTGTCTCGGACTGCCGCGGACCCGCAGTGACGGGGGGAGACCCCTGTGACGGCTCAGTCTCCTGTGACGTCATTCTGGCGTCACCTGTGACGTCACTCTGTCGTCACCTGTGACGTCACTCTGTCGTCATACCGTCCACGGCGCATTCCTCCTCCGACGCCGGTAGGCGTAGTTCCCCCGACGGCCACCAGGGACGCTGCCTGTCGTGCCTGCTGCATTTAAGCATGTAGTCAGCGCGCGAGCGTGACGTCGTATGCGAGTCTGACGTCACTCGCGACCGTGTGCGTGTGTATGACGTCATCTGCCAGTGACCGTCCGTGATGCCGTGCTCCGTATGATTAACATCCCTGGCCGAGTTGGCGCGTGCGCACCAGCTCGGCCGCTTCCCGTACGGAGGCCTTTCTCTAGTCATAGCGCGCCGCGCCGCCGTGCGAGGGCAAACCGCCGCGCACCCAATAGTCTCTCGATAAGCCTTACGTCGTTTTGCCCGTGTGCGGCGGTGCGGCGGCGCGCCTAACCCGACGCGACTGTATACTCGGCGCTGCGTGTTGACGGGACGCGACTGTAGGCCGCGCCATCCTGGGACCAGCCGACATATCCGCGGCGCGGGTCCCCCGATGACGTCACCAAATGACGTCAGAGGGAGGGCGGCGGCCGCACGGGCGAGCATTCCGTACCCCGTTCATGTTCCACTGTCTGTGTACTAAGTGTGTACTGCTGATATTGATGAATATATAGTGGAAGCACGAGATCTGGGAGTTGTTCCAGAGCAGGCGGAGAGGCGGCTGCAAAATGGAAGGCGAAAGCAATGTGCCAGCGTGCGATGATCGAAACACTATAAGAAGAGAAAACAAGAAAACAGTCTTAATTTACACATGGATGTATTAAGCGAGTACAAGGCGTTCAGCAGAATACGAACAGGTGGTCAAACCGTCTCATCAGCGCACATATGGGTGCATATTGCAAAGCCCCGCCGTACCAAGGGAGATATTACTGTGGCGTATGCGGATACTAAATCAGGAATGCTAACGCAAGAGGAACGGGAAATACACAGCGCCACATGAACACCAATAGAGCTCATCGTGGGCAGTACATCCGAAGCTAGGTAAGCTAGTCTAGTGGCAAAGCCTTTACGTTTGCACCCACGCAGCGCCACACAAATGCATTATAGAACGAAATCGCCATCTCCAGATAACTCAATATGAATTCCTACTCGCAGAATACACTTCTACTGCCAAAACTCACACATGAAGTGGTTCAAATATACCTACGCAAGACACACTCCCAACCAAAACGCCGAGAAAGAAAATCAGTACACAAAAAGCTCCCAAAGTTAAAACACGCAGGTTGTCCCGCTCAACCAACGCATCTCTTGCAGGACTGGGACAGCGTTGCTGAATACTGTCCATTAACACAGCCTGCCAGTCTCTGAAGCATTGAGTACAACTGTCCCACTGTTCATACAAATTGCACATGCCACCGCTGCGTGGCTTACGCGTGTCCAAATCTCCCACCACGCAATAACGCAGATCCATATTCGCATGGTGTGAAAGCATTACACCCATTGAATGCATACCCGGGGAAAATAACTACATCGCACTTGATAGCTCCAGCAAAAGCTATCGACGTACTACAAAATGAACATATATGATAAAAGCAGTGCAAACCTTGTACACACACACGAGCACACACAAATTTAGCTCGCTGATTTGAGTGCCAGCTCACTTTAACAAATTTAACTCACCGATGGAACACACCAACTCATTGGAACACCGACACCAAGCACAGAACGGCACCGTCGATTTTATCACTCACGACACGAGAACCACCCTGGTAGTTTCACACAGTTATGGACCATGTCAACATGGTCTGGCCCACTAACACTAACACCAGCGAAGGTCCAGCGATTTCCGCGGAATCCACACTGAATATAGCGGACCATGCTGCAGTGGCACAGTTCCACCAGCCGAAGGGTCAAATACCGTGCCAATGAGCCCAAACATTTCACTCCACAAAACTCACTTCTCATGATTCCACACAGCCATTCTGAAGCTCTCAACCCTTCCTCTAAAAAAGCAACTAAACGCTCGCCGACCTCCAACAAGGGAGGACCCTAGTCACTCTCCACCATTCTGCCAAGTCCCCACACAGTCCTCAAAGTCCCCACACAGTCCTCAAAGTCCCCACACAGTCCTCAAAGTCCCACACAGTCCTCATAGTCCCCACATAGTCCTCATAGTCCCACACAGTCCTCAAAGTCCCCACACAGTCCTCAAAGTCCCCACACAGTCCTCAAAGTCCCCACACAGTCCTTAAAGTCCCCACACAGTCCTCAAGATCCCCACACAGTCCTCAAAGTCCCACACAGTCCTCCAGTCCTCAAAGTCCCCACACAGTCCTCCAGTCCTCAAGAATCCCCACACAGTCTCAAAGTCCCACACAGTCCCCCAGTCCTCAAAAGGCCCACACAGTCTCCAGTCCTCAAAAGTCCGCGACACAGTCCTCACTTGCGTCACGTTCCCCCCCCCCCCACACACACACACACACCAGAGTCTCTTCCCTCCATCCCGCCTACGCCGAATCCATCATCAGTAGCATGGCCGGCACAGTGGGCCGGGACGCGGCCGGCAGCGGCACCGGCAGCGGCAGCTCCCTCGGCACGTCCTGCAGCTCCCTCGCCTCAACCGCCTCCCTCTCCTCCCGCTCCGGCCTCTCCGTGTGCACCTTCATGTGCGTCTTCAGATGGTGAGACTGCCGAAAGCCGCGCTGACACACCGCGCACACGTACGGCTTGTCGCCGGAGTGGATCTTGGCGTGGTGGAACAGCTGCGTGCGCGTCGAGAAACGCTTCCCGCACGCCTCGCATGCGTAAGGCCGCTCGCCCGTGTGCGTGCGGGAGTGGATCTGGAGCGTCACCTTCAGAGCAAAGCCCTTCCCGCAGATGTCGCACAGAAACCGGCGGCCGTCCGTGTGCGTTTTGACGTGTTTCGTGAGCGCCTTCTCGTCTATGAATCCTTGGCCGCACGTGTCGCACTTCGAGGGTCGGACGTTGTCGTGAAGAAGCCGGTGGCGACTCAGCCACATCTTGGTCTTGATCCTCTTCCCGCAGATGTCGCACACGTACGCCGGCTGAGCCGCGGAGCGGTTCGCGCGACACTCGTGCGCGTCGAGCTGCGTCTCTTCGATGAATGATCGTTTGCACGTTTTACAGCGGTGGGGCCGTGGCCTGCGGCCGGGGCCTCGTCGACCTGGCTTGCCGACACCCTCGTCATGACCCTGAAGGTGATACTCGAGGATGCGTTTTTGGGTGAACTTCCAGCGACAGCGCGGGCAGGGGAACTGGCGAGTCTGCTCGTGGGCCTCGATGCTGTGTCGGACGAGAGCGTCGAGACGCGAGTAGACACGCTCGCACACCTCGCAGGCTAGCTGCGAGCGGTTAGCGTGCAGGCGCGCGTGGCGAGCGAGGTTGCGCGCCGAGGCGAACTGTCGGCCGCAGTGGGAGCACTCGTGACGGTCGCCGTCGCCGCCGCTGCTGCCGCCGCCGTCACTGTGTCTGTCCCCACCACCACCGTCACCGCCACCGCCCCTGCTGCCACCGCAGCCGCCGCTGGTGTCTCCACGCGATCTAGCCGCGGCTCGTGCCTCCCCACTGTCAGAGGACACACGCGTTGAGCGGCCGGGCGGCGGGGAGCAGACGTCTACATCGTCGTCTTCACCCTCTTCACCATCTTCTCCATCACCCCCATCATCACCATCATCACCATTTTCAACATCATCACCATCATCACCATCATCACCATCTTCAACATCATCACCATCATCACCACCATCACCACCATCACCACCATCATCGTCCGCATCGTTTTCCGCAGGCGGTTCCTGCTCGGGCTCCGACTCCGGCGGCGACGCAGGTGACACCGTCACCACCACCACCGGCGGCGGCGGAGGCGGCGCCGGCGAGACATCAACAGACTCTTCACTGCACACGTGCAGCTCCAGCTGACAATGCTGCGCGAAGGCGTCACCGCAGCGCGTACACGAGTAGAACCCAGTCCTAGGGTGCGGCGCAAAGTGCTCCCTCAGCGCAGCCGCGCGGAACTGCCCCCCACACGCGCCGCACCGCGTCGGCCTCCTCCCTTTCCTCTGCGGGAGGAGGCGCGTCGGCGCAGGCGACGCGATAGCCGCCGCACTAGCGCGTGTCGTTTTCCGTGACACTGCCACCACGGAGCTCGACCTGCTCGCGGCGGCACGGTGGCGCCGCTCGTGCCGGGCTCTGTCGAGCGGGGCGGCGAGGAGACGGCCACAGCGCCGGCAGGGTTCACCCTGAGACCCGCCGTGTTCTCGACAGTGCGCCGCCAGCGCCAGCCGGTTGCCGAAACGAGTCTGACACGCATCACAGTCGAACGGCAGAGGCGGCGGCGGGAGCGCGGAGTCAGCGGTCCCCGCGTCTCCACTGGAGACGCCGGAGCGCCGTCCGAGCCAGGCCTTACGACTGGGAGCTGGAATCCCGGCTGTCTTGCGGCTGGGGGCGGGGGTGGGGTCCGGAGGCACCCTCCGAGGGGTGACTCCGGTAGCTTTTCGTCGCGCGGCGCCGGTCGGAGCGACCACGGCGGTGACGGTGTAGGAGGGGGACGACTCCGCAGTCGTCAGATCACAAGCGGGCCGCATCCACGTGACGGCTTCGGAGACTAGTGCGCGGTCCGACCGCTTGGCGGCGCTGGCGGCGCCGCCGCGGGTCACCGGTCGCTCGCCGTGAACTGTGACGAAGGTCTCTGTGACTTCCATTGGCTCCTGAGACTGCTGCACTGGCTGCGGCTGCTCTGGCGGCGCGGCTTTGGCTGCGCTTTGGGCTGCTGCTTTGGCTGCTGCTCTGGCTGCTGCTCTGACTGCTGCTTTGGCTCCTGCAAGGCTGCTGCCACTGGCTGCTGCTTTGCCTGTTTGCTCTGGCTGCGACTGGCTGCTGCACTGGCTGCTGCACTGGCTGCTGCACTGGCTGCTGCACTGGCTGCTGCCCTGGCTGCTGCTCTGGCTGCTGCACTGGCTGCTGCACTGGCTGCTGCACTGGCTGCTGCACTGGCTGCTGCACTGGCTGCTGCTCTGGCTGCTGCGCTGGCTGCTGCCCTGGTGACAACTGCTCCTGCTTATGCTCCTCTGGTGGCATCTGACGGCCGTCGGGGGGCGGTAGAGGTTGATCGTCAACAGCTGGCTGCTGCTCTGGTGGAGACTGCTCCTGTTTGTGCTGCTCTGGTGGTATCTGACGGCTGTCGGCAGGTAATAGAGATGGGCCGACGGCAGGCACGAGTGCAGCGTTGCCTCCATTTTGGGATGGAGTGGCACTGTGCGAGACTGTTGGGTCTTCAAAGGTCACCGGCGGGGAGTAGTGTACGGGCACAGCAGAGACCACGACCATAACAGCGTCGGGATCAGGCTTAATCACGTTCGCTTCTGACTTCACGGTCTGCATGAGCTCCGCATTGTCAGGCTTGGTCGCTGTCACACTGGTTTCTGGCTGGGTATTGTCCACTGCCATTGGCTGGGCCCTGTCCACCGGCAGAGGCTCGAGGTTGCCACTGGTACCGCCTGGATCGCAGCTGAGGGCATCTGGCGTCGCCATGCTGCTGCTGATGATGCTGCTGATGATGATGATGATGATGATGATGATGATGATGATGATGAAGAAGGTCTGGAGAGCAGCTGCAGCTGATAGCTGCTGCAGCTAGCTGGCAGCTGGTTGTAGCTGATATCTACGGCTGTCAGCAGGCGCGTTCTGGGCTACAGCAGCTTCCACAGCGACTGCAGACAAAGAGAGATATGATAGTGTCACAACAACTGCAAAGAGAGATCTGTTAAAACTGCAACACAGTGTCCTAGGATTGGAAATTTTGGGTGTAAAGCGACACCCTACTAGATGTAATATTCCATTTCTTTTGCCCAATTTGAATGGCTATTTTCCACTCTTTTTCACTTTTGAGATTATTTTTTTCGCTCATTTATCTTAATTATGTAAAGGACAGAAAATTGATCAAGTTTTGTTTAATAGCAAAATGGGCAAATTCTTGAAAAAAGTATCTTTTTTAGGTAGAATTTTCCACTCTGCACCCTGGCTTAAAGCAATCCTAGGACACTGCTGCAACAACTGCAGACAAAGATAGATATGGTAGTGCTAAGTATCCGGCCAGTTTGTACCTACACTATTATTATTTGTTGCGCACTATTACCATGGAAGAGCAGGATAGTAATTTTACCAAAACTGCACCTTAGTTCTATTTCCTCAAAATAGAAGCTAACATAGTGGTGTAAATCTAGAGAGAAATACATTGATAAGGGGTGCATTAGGCTGGAGGATTCTTCAATAGCACTTTTTTAAATGTGAGAAAGCAGAACACCCACATCACAGTGCTATTCACCCACATCAGTAATTATACTGGGGACTTCAATTCAGGTAACATTTACTTAGACAACAGACATACTGCGATAGTGGCATCGCTCTTTTTGACAGGACACTTAACCCGCACACTGCAGGGGGGATTTCCACCCCCTCAGGTTTTTCAGGAGTAGCGGGGAAACGGCGGCGCGCAGCGCCGCCAAATTTCGTACACCTGTTTGGGCATCAATTACCCACAGTTAGGAAAAGTTTTGACTTCAGGTCATCGCAGGTCAGGTCACAAGTTCATGTCAAGTGACATTACCTTCAAAAATGTTTGTGTTCGTGCCAAAGCCACAGTCTTTTCCCGAAAGTTTTGAAAATTGCGGGATTTCTTACGGATATCAGTACTACAATTGCGTGATATCTCCGGATTGCGTATCGGTGCAAAGGTCTACGGTCAATTTCCTGATTCCCATTGTAAGTGAACTGGGAAAATTTACAAATGCTTCCTATCATTCAAAATTGGGTGGTTCCGGAACATCAAACCTAATTTTAAAGCAAGATACGATAAACATAATAAGAACTAACAAGCCAGAAACAGAAGATTACTGTACCATGATATGGGCTGAACCATAGACTGTGAAGTCTCCAAACTGTGCCCATTGCAATCCTTATTCCTTATCCATCAGGAAAACATGCATTGGATCAGGCTAATTCTTCATAATCAGCTATTTTAGCTCATTCTCGATTATCAAGGGTTGCAATTATGCTCAGTGACCCTACAGGTCATTCTGAGAATTCATCAGCTCCAATTGATTTGCTAATATATCTTGATAGAAAAGATAGAGACAAGCGATTGACACCACTGTGTGGCGTTCTCGTCTGGCCGCGTTGCCCCATATGCAACATTACCTACCTGGGTCACCAAATGACCTTGACCTGTGGTCAATTTTTTAAGTTGACCTCACCAGGTCACCGTGTATATATTTCAAAGCGCCTCGATGAGACAAACACGATGGTGTCAAAATTATGCCCCTATCTTTGTTAGATAAAATGCTATTCACGAAAAACTGCTTTGCTAAAAATAGCCTTTTTGACCTTTCATGACATCTGGAGCCTAAACTATTGATCTGAGCTCAAATTTGAGGACATAGGTGCGATTGCAAATTTCAATAGCCATCTATTGCTTCTTAATCGTTTGATCCTAGCTATCATAGTTTCAGAGATAATCGGGGGTTTCTGGAAAAGAGTCCTAAAACCGGAAATGCTGACCTTTGGTTGGACCACTGGTGACCTCCAATTGTGACCGTGATCCAGAAAAGGACTGAATACTGGTCGATAGAGCTTGGCTAGAGCTATTAATGCGTTTCCGCTGGCGCTCGTGCGTATATTAGAGACTCACGGGAACGGGAATCAACCCCCTGCAGTCGTGTTCGGCGCGAAACCCCCTGCAGTGCGCGGTTAAAAGACACAGTTGAGAACATGTTGAACCCAATTGGGCACAACAGGGCCCAGTCCTTGCATATTCTTGATCAGGCCCGTTTCTGGTAGCGGGGCCCGTATTGGTCAGGGCCCGATCGAGACAGGGGCCCGGTGCTGGTACTTACTTTATACTTATACTTTATATAGTAACGCGAATTAAGATAGGCACTGGCCTCATGGTCCGGACAAGCTGAGCCCCCCCTTCTTAGCAAGATTCTCTTCTTCAGTCGTTTATGTGGATAGTGTACATCTCATGCAATATTACTTTACTATATATATCATGTACCCAATGTCTGTCCCAAGATATCTCTGTCCAGTCCAAGGCTATATAAACCAGTCTAGCCTTGAAAGCGTTGATGCTGGGGGCGTCGATCACCGAGGGCGGCATATCACGTAACTCCATATATCACGTAACTCCATATCACGTAACTGCGTGATATGGAGCCCAGGACAAGGGTAAGGTCACAACAGGGATGGGGCTGTTCAGGAATGAAGTCCGCTTGTCAATCAGAATCCTTGCAAATTATTGATACGGACCCGTTATTGGTAGGGGCCCGTTTCTGGCAGAGGCACGTTCCTGGCAGGGGCACGTTCCTGGTAGGAACCCGATCAAGGCAGGGCCCCGGTGCTGGCAGAGGCGTGATATGGGGCCGGGTCAGGTCGAAGACCCGGTCACAACAGGGCCCGGTCCTGGCAAATTATCGATACGGGCCCAGGGTCCTAGGATTGCTTTGAAGCCAGACAGCAGAGTGGAAAATTTTGCCTAAAAATATCAGATTATTTCGGTAAAACTTTGTCCAGATGATGTACAAAGTTTTACCGAAACTCTCCAAAAGAATCAATCAGCTTTTACAAAAAATACTTACCTTACTTGTGTCAGCCACAGGTTAATATAAGTATTATAAAAATCAGTGTTAGGGTAAGGTATTTAATTTATTCAATAACTATACCTTGATTTAGAGTGGATCACAGTAAAACTGAGGAAAACAAGGTGGAAAACATTACCAACAGGGTGTCGTTTTTCACCCAAATTGTGCAATCCTGGGACACTGTATGGGCCAGTTCCTGGTAGGGTGGCCAGTCTTGGTCAGGCCCGATCGAGGCAGGGGCCCGGTGCTAGCAAACACGTGATATAGAGCCTGGTCAGGTCCAGTCTCTGGCTTAAACCAGTGGCTGGAGCAAACATGAACTCAATTTATCCCTTTTCAACTGAGAAATATGCGTTTTTGTTTGTCCCTTAAGGGTTTACTTGAAAAGGTCAGATTTATGCTTAGACCTTAGGTTACCAATCTATAAAATCTGAGATATCATAGTCCCTAATGACCTCCGACGTGCGATGAGTTGAATGTCACTCAATTAACCACTGTGCCAGTGATGCTACCAAGAAGTTGTTTGGTGATCATGTCATTTGAGCTGACCTGATGACCTGACCTGACTTTGCTGGGACCTTTTTTGACCAAACATGGCTTAGGTGTTCATTTTAAGTTGCTGAAAGTTCAAATAGATATCTCTTGTTTGTTTATTTGGGTTTAAGGGTGCACCGACACCTTTGGGTCAATTTGCACCCATAAATAGACAGGGGCGGATCCAGAAAATCTCCAAGAGGGGGGTCATCAGTTACAGTGGTGCCCCTACCTATACCCAAATCTGAAAACTAAACGGATTTGGTCCACTATATTTTTGATGGTGGCCCTATTAAACATTTTTTAAATAATGAAAATATTATGACAATTTGGTCAAAACGGTTGCATTCGTACTCCTAGTGCATTTGCAATATCGTCGTACCCTTTCCTATCATTTGAAGTGCGCGGATGGTAGGAAACTATTTAATTTGCACAGTCAAGGGCGGCCATGGGTGTTATTTTTTATTCGCCTGGTAGGGTCCTACAAATAATTGCATAATTTAACATTAGGCTTATGGCGTAGCATGGTAAGAATGACATTCATATGTGTCATAGCACTGTTACCGTTATCGTATTGGCAAGAAAATACGCTTCTGAGGGCAGCCCCCAGAATGGCTGATGAAGAATTGACCAAGGGGAAGACGATGTTCCGCGTGACCAGGAGGGGGGAGTTGGTAGCCGTTTTTTTACGAGCAGTAAACATTATGCATGCGATAGCAGTGGTATCTTGTTGCTTTGTGTCACGTTACGGGCTTCAAAAATGTTCTTGAACAAAATAAATTGACAGGATTTGGCGGAGGAAGGGGGCTTGAAGAATCTTGCCATAAAAGCGTGTCCTTAACTTTGCCTACAAATAATATTTACGGGCAAAAAAGACTCATTCAACCAGTGGTGGATCAAGCACCAAGGATTTTGGGGAGGGCGTAAAATCCAGTGGGCATATATCCCAAAAGTTTGCTGAGCGGATGGGGAGGCCGACCGTCAGCAAGCAATTTGTTGACACATGAAGGGGAGTGCGTCCGTCTTGCCAACTGGTAAAGGGGCGACGGCCGATAATTTTTGCGTAGGAAGTCGCCTGAAAATGACCGGGAAAGATGTACCCCATTTTTCTGCATGTAATTTTGAATCTTATCAATTATTTTGTATTTTGATTTTCCTGTTAATAGTACCTATGAGGTAGTGTGTTACTTAGCGCCGCGAAGCGGCGCGGATGAATTTTCACGGGTTTGTTGATAAACTAGAAATGTAGCGGTGTCAGAGGATAGGTGGGGCTTGTTAGAGAAAAAAGAAGAAGTTATATTTTAACTTCAATTCAGTTTTATGAACGAACGGAAAGGATACGACTGGGTTCGCTATGACGATGGTCAATGATGTGAAGCCCACGTCTATGATTTCTGGTTTTATCAGGCTCGCCGTAAAAGTTTCGCAGCGGCTAAAGAAGTTAATACCTAGTTTAAACATGGTAATCCATATGAAAAATACTACACAAGACGTTTTTTATTCGTCATTTCAGCCGACTCCCACATAAAACCGTTGGCGACGCCCCCGCAGTGCGGTTTGAGATAAATGTTATACTACTTACATGTGTATATCCGTAGCATATTCGCGACAAAAACTATTGCGTTTTCTTTCCTTTAAAAAAACAACAACTATAATACAAACAGGTAAGCGGCCCACACTGGGGGGAATAAGATATCTTTTTAGGAAGAGCCTATTTAAGACAACTTTTGGCAATTTCTATTTTCAATTTCCATTTTTTAATCGCAATATGCATTGTATGCATTACCGGAAGCGGCGCGAAATTTTTCCCGTTTTTGACTGTAGGTAGCTGTATCTTTAACCGCTGCAAAAAACCAAACAATTTAATTGGCAGAGCCCAGTCCGTTTTTTGATGGGGAATCATAGTTTCAGGACCTTTGGGGGCATGTCCCCGTGCCCCCTGCATCCGCCCCTGCGATGCCAACTATTATTGCGCCGCAAAGCGGCGTCAAAATTTGAGGTTTCGAGCGGGCAGGAGAACCGAATTTTCGCTATTGGAACAGGGATGCAGGGTCGTAAAACGGGAAATATATTGGACAAAAGATGGGGTCAAAAGAGCATGTTGCGTCCCATTTTTAAGGCCAAAGTTGGGTCCATGGTCCATATCGCTACCCCTCCCGCAGCGGCTATCTGCAGTGTGTAGTGATAACTAACTGTACAGCTTCTATATAAGACCCTTTTTCTGGAAAAGAACACCCGATTGATTTTTGCCGCGTAGGCACCGGCGGATTTTATTTGCTTTATATTTTGGTCTGATAACTAGGTCGAGTTCCTATTAGGAAAGGTTTCCTTAAATATTTATGTACAGCAAGGGCCACAATGCACGCCACTCATTAAGATTCTTCCAACCGCAAAGACCGAAGGAAATTTCGGTGCAATGGCAGCAAAAATGGATATTGTTTACGGGGGACTTTTTTATACATTAAATTATAAACGCTTGCTGCAGTTACATGTCAATTTTAAATACGTATCATGGATTTTCAGCAATGCAAACACATAAAAGAGACCAAATGGAGGTTCCTATGGGTTCGTTCTCGACACAACAAAACGATATTGATATTCAACAAATATTGTGACCGAGGATTCATCAGCACGTGCGTGCGGCGCGTTTTTATCTCTTAATTTTGCACCATTTCGCATAAAATAGGTGATTTTTTTAGGAATGTAATGCGTAACATCCAGCATCGTTTTGGCCCTGGTGTGCCGGCGGCGGTCCGTGGTACTGCATGGATGAGTATTTTAATTCATTATTGGTACTTGGATGACCGGCCTGGTGCTCATTGTACACCGGCGCGTTGGGTGCCCCTGATACACGGCGTGTTGGTGCCACTGATAAAACCGGCGCGTTGGTGCCCTGATACACCGGGCGGCGTTGGTGCCCCTGATACAGAGCCGGCTGCGTTGGTGCCCCTTGTACAACGGCGCGTTGGTGCCCCTTGTACACCGGCGCGTTGGTGCCCCTTGTACACCGGCGCGTTGTGCCCCTTGTACACCGGCGCGTTGGTGCCCCTTATACACCGGCACGTTGGTGCCTCTTGTACACGGCGCGGTTGGTGGCCCCTTGTACAACCGGCCGGCAGTTGGTGCCCTTGCACCGCGCGTTGGTGCCCCTTGTAACAACCGGCGCGTTGGTGCCTTACTCGCTGGCACGTTGTGCCCCTTGTACACCCCGGCGCGTTGGTGCCCCCGGCGCGTGTGCACCTTAATGCAGAGCAGCGTGGTGGTGCCCCTTCACGCAAAGCAAAAAATTCCGCGCCGCGAAGCGGCGCGGAATTTTTTGTTTTATTTTGGTGGTGCCCCGGCACGGTGGTGCCCCTTCACGGCCCAAGGGGGGGGGTCATGACCCCAGTGACCCCCCCTTGGATCCGCCACTGTTAAAATAGATATCTCTGCGTTATCTGATTAAAGCAAAACAAATGGGGGTGCAACCCCCCACTCCTGAGCGCCTCCATTTATTTCCTATTACGTTTGCAAACGTAGTCTAGCGTAGTTACGAGCGCTCCACGGAGTGCTCACTTGTCTTTTGTGGTATATGGAGAACAAAATATAAATATGAGCGGCCTGACCCAACCCGTGACAGTGCTTTTGAGAAGCTCATATCTCTGCAACCGCTCTTCTGATTGGTGGTTATGCACGTGCACACCCCTTTTGTATCTCAGAAGCTACTTGCCCGATCAAGTTGATATTCACCATACATTTCCTTTGAGCTTGTTCATCGCCAAATACGGTGCCTTACTGGTTTATATGGGACTTTGCCATCCATAGGCTAGGACTTCTAAACATGAAGTGTAGAGGAAATGAATCTGGGAGGTTATAAAGAAAACAAACACCATAATTTAGCCCAATTTCTTTAATTGCCTCTATTTATGAAGAGATTATTCATTCCCTATCACTATTAAAAAGTAGGTAAGTAGTGTTAACCATCATAATGTCAGGACGCATCCTTACACTGGACTTGACATGCTCTTGGAGATGTATAATCAGCCAAAGATCCATACCATGATACCAACCCATCAAAACCAGTAAAACACCCTTATTAGGTCCAAAACTAAGAGAACATTTCTTCAGCGCTAGTTCCTAATGTGAAAAAGCATGTTAAGCTTTGTTTAAGTTAATCTGCCCGTGCGACTGTAGCCAGCAGCACAGCATTGGCACTGCACCATTACAGGTCAGCACTGCAACCTACCAAATCTGCACCTCACCGAATCTACACCAGCTTCTCTAAATCTGCACCAGCCAGGATGAGCCCGCACTGATGAGATCTCATCGAATATGCCATACTTTGCAGTCTAGGTTTAGCTCATGACCAAGGTGGATGGAATATCACGTCAAATGGTGTAATTTAGGAGAATGACCATTTCCTATGGGGTGTTTATAGTGAAATATTTCAACAATTGACCATTTCATTATCCTTTAGTACAGCACGTAAATGCCATTGGTCATTATTTATTTATAAGTACCTACCGATTGGCGACTACCAGTAGGTAAAAATCGTTGTTTTATTCACCTAAATGTGGCAATGATACCGTTGAGTGATTGTTCAGGATTCATCTGAACTTGGACACTGAAAAATTAATTAACCACCAATTAATTTTCAACCGCCGCAACAAAACAAATTTACAATAATAGCTCACGGTCGCGGTGTTATGAAAAAATGCACGTAAAATTGATACAAAAGATGCGCTATTGTTACAAGTGTTAAGTAAGAGGCTGCCACTAATTCAAAAATGTAACCGCACCTCAAATATGAGCACCGACGCGGCACCGACTCAAAGTTGAATCATGAGCTTCAGGGCTGAAGATCCTGGGGGTTGGTTGGGGAGGGGGATAGATATCCCTTTGGCTCCTTGGTGTTTACAAAACTGGGGGGTCGGGGGCTCCAATTAACATATTAAAACTGGGTGGGCGTGGGAACCCCCTTGAGCAGAAGAAAGCGGACAGTCATAGAATCAGAATGGGCCCTACATAAGAGTTTATAAGCCGAGTTAGCCGTCTTCAACTCGGCATGGGTGATCCATGCCAACTTAAAGACGACCTTAGGGGCCATCAGTCGGCCAGAGGCCGTCGGTCGTCCTGCGATGGCCCTTGGCCGGCCTGAGAGGGCCCAGCCTTGGGGCTCACAGTCGTCGAGGGACCCAGTCAGCATGAGGGGCGTTCGGTCGGTCTGAAAGTGCACTCAGTCGGTCCGAGGGACTCCCATGCCGACTTGAAGACCGTCTGAGGGAGGCGGAGCCCTCGGTCGTTCTATGGTGGACCTTGGCCGGCCTGAGAGGGCACGCATTCGGCCCGAAGGAACCTACCTAGTCGGCATGAGGGGCCCTCGGTCGTCCGAAGAGGCCTTATTTCTCAACCATGGTCATCCTAAGATGCCCTTGGTCGGCGTGGGATGGCCTTCGGCCTGCCTGAGAGGGCCACAGTCGATCTGAGGGCATTTGCAGTCGAACTGATGGCCTCGGTCGGTTCTGAGGAGCCCCGATGGCTGGAAGGGGCTCATTGCTTGAAGGGGCCCTCCGCGGTGGCTTGAAGGGTCATCGCTCCCTGAGGGGTCCTGCTTGAATAAATGTCCTCTCGCTTGAGGAGGTCCTAGTCAAGTGAGAGGCCCTCAGTCAGCCTGGGAGCCTCGGTCTGCATGAGACGCCTCGGCCGCCTTGAGGGTCCTCGTTGGCAGGAGGGCCCAAGGCCTAAGGCTTTCTGGGAGGCCCTCAGTCAGCCTGAGAGGGTCCTCGGTGGGCCTGCGGGACCCTCAGGCTTCCTGAGATGACCCTTGGCCGGCCTGAGGGTCCTGGTTCGGCCTGACCCAGTTACCATGCCGACGTCGTATATATCCGCCCATGCCGACATAAAAATGTTTATTGAGGATAGTCTTCCAATCGGTCTGAGGGGACCTCGTTCGGCTTGCTTGGTACTTGGTTACTCACTTACTACTACTTACTTGCTTGGTACTTCACTTGATTGGCTTGTGACCTTGTTTTGCCTGAGAGGCCCGGTCGGCCTGAGGGCTCTTGTTCGGCCTGAGGAGTTCTCGGTCGGCTTGAGGGGGCTCTTGGTCGGTCTGGAGAACTGTCGGCCTAAGGATCCCTGGTCTGGTCTGAAACGTATTTGTAAGACCTTCTCGGGTCCAATGCCTGGCTGAGATGCCCCTCTGCCAGTCTGAGTTGCCCCTCTGCCAGTCTGAGTGGGCCCTCTCAAGTCTCATAGGTCTAGGATAGGATGGCTTTATTTTTTGGTCCTCCAAATGATCACGACTTAAAATTATTTAGATTTCCCCCCCCCCCGGTTAACAACTTTCGCTTACAACTCCCCCCCGCTCAACAACACTAGGTTCGCCACTACCCCAGGGGCCCTTGTATTGCAGGTCTCCTCCAGACTGGACCCCAGACTCATAAAACGAGAGTTTTCATTGAAAATATGATTTAACTTAAAGATAATGCTGCTTCTAGTGAAGCAAATTATTTTTGTTTTACAAAAATATTAAGGTACCATTCTTCATTTGTTAGCTTTTAGCAAATGATTTGGTGTTCCAGATACAACACAATTAATAAAGTCTCTCATTTGATTTCAGTATGATTGATTTATCAGAAGTGTGCAACACTTCTAAACCACAGGCGGAACCAGAACAGAACGGTGGTTGGCAAAGTTCCAAGTCCCACACGATTCAGACTCCTCGGATTTCGCTTGCTTATGCATTTATTTAAATTAAATAAAACAATTTCAAGCAAACTCGACATAGTAAAAGTTACTTAGATTTTATATATAAGAAAATGTGTCAATTTTGTGCCGATTTCAGGCGGTTACGGGGAGGGTAATCGCCCATTTGGCCTAACCGTAGATACACCACTGTTCCAAATTATGATAATCCATCGTTTACTCATTTATAATTCCCCCTTACTTGCTTCTAATTCTTCAGCCGTTGAACTCAAAAATACAAATGATCGCTGATTTGACGTTTTTTAAGCTAAATTTATCGTTCTTCAAGCTCACCCTTAGTTTTACGCATACACGCACGACATAAGAAGAACTATTTCTTTATTTCTATTCATGACTAATTCACGCCGCGAGAAGAACAAGCAACGCATTAAAAGCTGGAGACGAGACAGAGTACATGCAGAAGTAGCTATACCGATCGTCGCGACACATCAAAGCCGCTCTTCCCATCCACAGTTAGAACAAGGAGCTGCTCCCGCTGAGATGCATACGATTTCCTCTCTAAAATAACAGAACGCGCTACACATAGCAACAGCTGCTGCTCGCTGGTGACTAACAGGCGACATATAGGGATTACATTCATCAACTATCAACCACATCATGTTGAGATTTTCACTACGCGTTTCTCCTAGACTTATGTTACTTTAGTGTCACACATACATACATAGCGGCACGCCTGGAAGGTCAATGTTACCGCCGAGCACCCTGTACTTAAACAGCCATCATTCAACGACCCCCCTCCCCTCCCCAGCACAACGGTAGCGCCACACTGACCCAGCGGCGTCACATTGCCCGCCCAGAGCCGCGCGCTCTGCATCCCGCCGAAAGGTGCCGTCATGTTCAGGGGCTCAGCAGTAGCCAGCTGACAGCGGTGGGGTCTGTAGTAGACCGGCCAGCACAATGTCCGTGACCTGATCTACCCCTCCGCACTGCCGGCTTCGTAGCACCACTGCCGCTCACGCAGTCCATCTTCCCATCTGTCCATCACAAGTCCACCAATCCCGTCCCGTCGTCATCTGCCGTCATCGGAGCTGTCCCCCGGAGCTGACCCTCCCTCCCTCTCCTCGCACCCGTCATCGCACCACCGGAGCTGACGGACATGACCATCACCTGCCCGTCACCCGGCGACCTCACCCGCATCGTCACGCCGCTCAGAACAGCGCCGGCAGACCGAGTCGACTGCGACGCCGCGGAGTGACAGCCAGCCGCGGCGACCTGGCCGCCAGCGCGCTGGCCCCCGCACCGCCCGTCGCCGCGCGGACCGACCGCGGCGTGCGCGGGGTGCGGCTGGCGGCGGCGGGGGCGGGGGCGGTCGGCGGCAGGCCGCCCAGACGCTGCGAACGGCGCCGACTGCGGGTGGACGCGCGCAGGGCAGGCGAGCTGTCCGCGCCGACCGCCTGCAGTCGACGCAGGCCCCGCGTGAAATCAGAGTACGACATGTCCGAGGCGAGGCTGACGTTGCGCGCGCTGAGCTTGCCGGGCGCCGTGCGAGCCATGGCCGTGTCTCTGAGGGGGGAGAGGGGGGTTATAAGTGGGGGTGGTGGGGGGTAATACACAGCGGTGGGGAGGTGGTACACGCGGCGATGAAGGGTCGATATGCTTGAGAGTTTGGGTGTCACGTATGTGGCGGTGTTCGGCTTAGACGGCAGACAGGGTCAACATGGGGTCAGGGGAGGGGTTAGTTTATGGTTTGGTTTGGGGCTTATGGTGTTTAGACAACTAAGGTCATACGTCGCTCGTAAACAAGAGGAATGCTAATGTGTTAACATAGCCACCGATTGTGATGATCAGAATTGGAGGTCCATAGCGTCAGGTGAAATATCATCGAGCGGTGGCCTTCATTCATAATACATAACACTTGAAAACAAAATATACCCATGCATACACTTAGCGCAACAAGAGGCATCTAATTCCATCGATCGAAATGTGCCAATGTTAATTACCCGACAGATCGGTTGACGAGAACAAACAATTTTGCACACCATGTGAGCAGTCCCAGTAAACCAAAACATCCATAACAATATTAAAATAACTAGACATTTGGGATGAACACTATTGACAAATGTGATGCTTCTCGAAAGTCGTAAGTGAACTACAGCATCCCAAAAGCGATTATAATAGGCACCCGCTTGGCGGGTCTTGAAAATAATATGTCCACTACACAGAAAGATGGAGAGCAGGCGTTAGAGGAACAACTTTTCCAGGGCAAACCACCAACCAATATTTGTACCAGCATATACGAAAGTGCAATCGTGATACGAGAACAACACTACATGTAATGACATCAAACACTGTAACATGACAGTATCACCGTTATGAGTGCTATCGAAGCGTTCATGCAGTACATAATAATGCTCAGCTCCAGAATAGTCAGACTGGTCAGAGAGTAAGAGAGATAGTATAGTCTATGGCAGCCAGCCCTGCTTACCAAACCCTCAGTGGCTGCACGAAACGACAAGTATCGGTTAATAACCTTAGCTCAGAGACTTAATATCGTTTGTTAGTGGTACAGCGCGGTCGGTTAGGTGAATATGGCACAGACAGAAACATGTCCTATGATATCCACATCGGTGTCGTTAGTTCATGGCGGTGATTTATAATTTCACACCATTTGTACACCCAAAACGAACAGACACGTGGCATTATATACAGGAGGCACCATGGCGCGCCACAGAGGATGCTCGTGTCGACATGCAGAGAAAGAGCCTTCCAGAGGACAGAAATCGCCCCAAGAAGGCTTAAGAGCCGGCATCCATTCCAAATCAGAGCTCGAGAGTCGGGCGGCCCCGATTTGATCAGACTAGCAGCAAGGGCGGTTCGCGACAGGAATAGAAGTGCTCGCGTTAGGGGAAGAAACGCTGGCGTCCGCCTGGCTAGCTGAAAGCGTAGCTGGTCTACGCAGGCGTCAAGCGAAGTCAGGTACGCGTGTTGGACGTCTCCTGGGCGAACCACGCAGGGGCCTGCACAGGAGCCGCACAGGGGCCTGAACAGGAGCCGCGCAGGGGCCTGTACAGAAGCCTTTACAGGAGCCGCGCAAAAGTAGGAGCAGGAGCAGCTTTCAGACATAAGCCTGTTGTAGTCGAGCAGCAGATCAGAGCGTTAGCAGCGGTCCGAGCGCACCGTGCGGTGGACGGCTTACCTACACCGGGGGTACGGGACCACCAGCTGTGATCGCACTCACTTGAATGTCAGCACGCGGTTGTCCTGGATGGGCGTGAGCGGCCTTCTGACAGACAACGCGCGGGGACAGACCGTCACTATTGGAGGGAGGGAAGTACTTGGGAACTTCGGGCTTGACCGTCACTATCAGACAGTGGTGAGGAAGTGGGCGGGAGGGAGACAAAAGGAATGGTCATGACGAGGGAATGGCGATGTTATCAGGGGCATTTTCAGCCATGAACCCACCAATAGATATTTTGTCACGTGATCTTGATTGGAAAAACTGCAGGCATGACTGTTGACATCAACACGTACCCAAGTCATGCCAGCAGCAACTGTCATGACAGAAAGTTTGACAGACGAGCAGCCAACTACGAAAGACTCCCCAGTCCAGAATCCAGACCCAGTCATCTCTGGTCTACCAGTCAGCACGAGCGTGGACATTTTAGTCGTTTTCTGAACTTATTGGGTCAAAATAATTTTGGTCTCTTCATTTTGTTATGGTAATTACTCTTTTACCTGATCTTTCCAATGTTGTAGTTCAACTCCAATAAATTTTCCTTGCAATGATACAAATATTAAAAATCCTGAATTTTTACTTTCCGAGTGGAATAATGTATAAAAAACGAAAAAATCCTAACAATACAGTTTTACTCTTCACCAATGGATGTTTACTCCCAGGATAAGGTCGTGCAACGAACAATCCAGCACTAGTCAGCACAACAACAGTTGGTTTCAGCCATCACTCCCCACACACACTACCACCACAATCACTACTAACACTACCACTCTCTACCACTACCTCAGCCACTACCACACCACTACGGCCAGCCTCTCTCCCGACAAAAAAAAATCTGCCACTCGTGGGATTCGAACCCGCGCCGCATCACTCACCTGTTGATCGAGGCCGGGTTGAAGAGCGAGAGCGGCGTGCGTGCGGTGCGCCCGAGGCCCGGAGAGGCGGCGCGCAGCTGCGAACCGAGGCGCGTCGATTCAAGGCGTCGCTGTTTGTTCGGCGAGCACCGTTCGCCGTTGCCCCCCGCCCTCCGCTTGGCCGGCGTCACCGGCCGCGCGCCATACATGGTCTCCTACCGACCACGGAAGCAGACAGGTGTTAGCTAGGGCGTCGACAGACTAGCTAGTGGTTAGGGAGAAGTAAAGACTGGACAGTCACTGATACCGTATACTTGGCGGTTAGCAGGCGCGGATCTAATAGGGGAGGGGGGGGGGCTAGGACGCCCCCTGAGCTGGGTCGTGCCCTGAGGGCGCAATTTTTGATATGTGGCGCCCCTCTGACTGCAATCCTGGATCCGCGCCTCGTTAGGGTACTGAATGAGTGGATAGTAAAACAACAGCTGAGTACATGCCTAGATCTAGAAAGAACTGCAGTCTGCACTGCCTAGAGCTGTCTATTTCACCTGATACAGTTTGACTCTATCGAGACTAAGAATGAGCGACTCTCTTACATAAGATCACTAGCCTAGGTAGCAGAGGTTATGCATTATAAACCGGCTTCGATCAACTGCTTCAACGCTCTACCAGATCTCTTCAACTAGCATTAGCAGCACCTCGGATAAACCTCCTTGGTTACTGTATCGCCAGACTGCGCAAAGCTTGCCCAAACTATTACCACAGCACAACACGCTAACCCCCCATCACAGCGCTCCCCCCCCACATCCGGCGCAAACTTACATGCTCCAGCTGGTGTGCCTTCTTGGAAGCTCGCTCCACCTTCTCGTGTTCCTTGCGCTCCTGGTACTCTTGCTTCTGCTGTTCGATGTAGGCGGCGAAGTCGTAGCCGAACACGCGGAACGTGGCGTTGTGCTGCGTCTCCCATCTGCAGGCAGTCACGTACGGTTAATAAGTTTAACTGCCCGTCTCCCATCAGCAGGCAGTCACGTACGGTTAATAAGTTAAACTGCTGCGTCTCCCATCTGCAGGCAGTCACGTACGGTTAATAAGTTAAACTGCTGCGTCTCCCATCTGCAGGCAGTCACGTACGGTTAATAAGTTAAACTGCTGCGTCTCCCAGCTGCAGGCAGTCACGTAACGGTTAATAAGTTAAGCTGCTCCGACTCCCATCCGCAGGCAGTCACGTACGGTTAGTAAGTTAAACTGCTGCGTCTCCCATCTGCAGGCAGTCACGTACGGTCAATAAGTTAAACTGCTGCGTCTCCCATCTGCACTCTGCAGGCAGACGTGTTGGTACGGTTAATAAGTTAACTACTTCGACTCCCATCTGCGGGTAGATACGGTCGGTCAGAAGAAAAAAAACTTGTGCTGACGCGCGACGGATCAGGGTTGTTTAGTTTCTTATTGACATATTAACCACATAAAACAGGACATCCTTAGTCCTTAAATCAACAGCATTATTTGAATAGTATAACTAAACTTTGTTTTGCAATTTTGTATCTCTCGAAGTTCAAGTTTATAGACCCACTCTCGACAGCGTGTAGTTGGTTTACAATACAAGCAGAGCACAGGCCTGGAATAGGATGCTGGATTAAGCCGAGCTCGGCAGTAAGGCCAGTATGTCCAGCTCACCGCACGTCATCTCAGGACCGCCATTAAGCCCGCCGTACATGCTACCACATTTCGCTGGGCTCAGCATTCGCAACTCAATTGTTTGTGAGCTATAAGAGCAGTTCGGAGAGGCTTTGATGATGATTGGGGTTTAAGGGCGGGCCGACAACTAAGGTCACATGCCGCCCAGAGAGGCTTTCACTGACGCTCGCCTAGTGCTGTTACCCAAGGCGGCTGGGGCGGTTGTAAGATCCCCTACATTGATCCACCTGTCCGAGTACCGGAATGAATAGCTGCTCTCTGAGCCTGCATACCTTTGGATGAGCTGCTGGAGGTCGCTCTCGACCTTGGGCAGGCGTCGTGCGATCTTCTTCCGCTCCTTCTCCTCAATGAGGAGCTGTCCGCCGCGGTTAGAGAACCTGAGGACGAGCACATACAGGCGGCGTTAGAAGGACAACGCATTGGCTGCAAGATTCAGAAAACCGACAACCACTATCCCAGAAAACCTGAGTGATGTCACCACATTCACAACCACAATGAACAAGGCGCGGAGATTATCTCAACACTGGCCTTCAGTATCTCAGAGTAAAAACTAGGCCACAGTAAATAGCAAAATACTTGAACCCAGGCTACATCCTTCACTGTACAGCAAAAGCAAACAGCTCCACACCTACGGTTCTCCAACACACGACAGCCACCTTGCATCCTCCTTACGTCCTCCTTACGTCCCTTCTTTCCCTCCCGTTCCCAAGGTAACCCTGCATTATCTTCCCCTGCACTACCCCCTTAGTCCAGGTACTGCCACCCCCCTTAGTCCAGGTACTCCCACCACTTGTAATTGCACTGAAGCCATCTCTGCCCTGCCCCCCTTCCCCTGGCACTACGAACACTAGGACATTATACAATATACAGCCACCTAGTCTATGATCACCCCTCCCCTGTCCATGGCCCGCCGTACCTGGCTGGATCGTTGACGCGGTCCTCCAGCTCTATCATCTTGGTCCACAGCTTCTGGTGGTCGTTGACGTCCTTGATGAGTACGCGGTTCGTCTCGTAGTAGCGACGGACACGCTCCAGTTCCTCCTCGTGTTCCTCCAGCAGTCTCTCCGTGTATCTGTGGAAGATCAGGGAGGCGGCGAGGGTGAGTATTTGGGTTAATGCCGAGCAATAATGATGAGGGTTTAATGTGCGAGTGAGTTTTGAGGTTAATGGGGTTCCGTAACTACGGGGTTATGTGGCACCCAAGCGTTTAATGGGTAGCGTATAAGAGTTTAATATGTCATTGACAGGCCGGGGGTTTAAACCCCCTGACGAACTTTCGCAATAGCTAAAAAATCAAGAGCTTTATCAAAGTGAAACGTCGGGTACCCTTTCCTACATCAATGTTACGTCTTTTGTAAAGAAATGAAGCAAGTCCGTCGATTTTGTATCTCGATATAACAAATTTAGTATCGCTTCTACCAGACTTGTAACAGACTTAGAGCTGAGTCATGCATTGAGTCATGAATCGACTCATGAGTCGATACATTTTTTGGATGAGTCATGAGTCTATTAAAAAACACACAACAGTCAAGAGTCGAGTCGAATTATTTGTTTTTGAAACAGCAGTTGAGTCGAGAGTTATTCAAGAGTCTCGGTTCTTCGACTGTTGAGTCAGACTTGAGTGACTATAAACATATAGTCGTTACACGACGTCTGGTCAGTGGTCATTACACACGAGTTTGACGACAAAATAAGCTCAAATAGACCGTACAAATGTCATATTTTGGGCAACAAAGTATAGAACATGGCAAGGGCTACAAAATGACAGTCGCTTTTTTACAATTATAGTCTTTGACCCCCAAATACAAATACAAGTTTTTTAATGCTCACAAAATTAAACTTTTCAAAGATACTAAAAAACGAAATGCACATGTCAGACGAAATTCAAAACAGTATCGCTATTTGTAAGACAGTCTTATAGCATCTAAGTATGGGCAACTAATGATGTTTCGCCGCGATCGTTGGTTTGGAAGCTAACCAGGGGGCCGTTTAACTCCCCCCCCCCCAGTTAATGACGTTCGGTTGACACCCCCAGTCAATGGCGGGTTACAGGCGCCACTATCACTGCCGCTGTATGGCGTCCATGATAAGAAATTTAGAGATCCTTCTCCTATATAACTGAACATGTTCATAGAGAAGCTGAACATCAGCCACGTTATCAATAAAAAAGATGAACTAGGAAACAACTCCCAATAAGTCAGGGTCATGATGATGATTTGTGTTTAAGGGCGCCTTAACTGTAAAGTTATGTGGCTTCGAACCTTCTCCAGACCATGTCCTTATGTCACTGCAGAAAGCGGGAAGGCAGAAATGACGGGAGACCACTCACGTGTCGCTGCAAAAGGCGGGAAGGCAAGAAATGGCGGGAGACACTCACGTGTCGCTGCAGAAGGCGGGGAAGGCAGAAGTGGCGGAGACCACTCACGTGGTCACTCGCAGAAGGCGGGGATTAGGCAGAAATGGCGGGAAGACCCTCACGTGCTCGCTTGCAAGAAGGCGGGGTAAGGCAGAAGTTGGCGAGAGACCACTCACGTGTCGCGTGCAGAAAGGCGGGAAGGCAGAATTTTGGCCGGGAGACCATCACGTGTCAACTGCAGAAGGCGGGGAGGCAGAAATGGGCGGGAGACCACTCAACGTGGTCGCTTTGCAGAAGGCGGGGAAGGCAGAAGTGGGCGGGAGACCACTCACGTGTCGCTGCAGAAAGGCGGGGAGGCAGAAATGGCGGGAGACCACTCGCGTGTCGCTTGCAGAAGGCGGGGAAGGCAGACAATGTGCGGGAGACCAGCTCGCGTTGTTCGTCTGCAGAAGGCGGGAAAGCAGAAAGCGGCGGGAAGAACCACTCACGTGGTCGCTGCAGAAGGCGGGGAAGGCAGAATGGCGGGAGACCATCACGCGGTCGCTTTGCAAAAGGGGGGAAGGCAGAAAACGCGGGAAGACACTCACGGCGTCGCTGCAGAAGGCGGGGAAGGCAGAAAGTGGCGGGAGACCACTCACGTGTCGCTGCAGAAGGCGGGGAAGGGCAGAAATGGCGGGAGACCACTCACGTGTCGCTGCAAAAGGTGGGGAATGCATAAATGGCGGGAGACCACTCACGTGTCACTACAAGAAGGCGGGGAAGGCAGAAAGTGGCGGGAGACCACTCACGTGTCGCTGCCGTACGCAGGGAAAGCTCCGCGCTGCTCCGCCGAGTAATAGCATTTCTCCCACATCTCGGAGATTTCGGACCGCAGCGCGCGTACGAACTTCTCGACGTTCTGCCGCTTCAGAGCCTCCTGTTTCTCCACCTCGTCCCGGAGCAGGCGCAGCGTGCTGGGCTTGTGACCGGCGCAGGAGGCGAGCACGCTGGCCCGTCGGTCCTCCGGCACCTGGAGCAGACGGGGGGGGGGGGCTGATGGGAGAGCGCACAGACAGGGGGCCGTCAGTAGTTGGAAACGGTAAGACGGGGGTCAGTGTTGGAAACGCCAGACGGGAGCCGGTCAGTGTTGAAAGCGGTACAGACGAGGGCGGGGGGTTCATTTGGGAACGGCACAGACCGGGGGGGGGGGTCAGTGTTGATAGCAGGGCACATACGGGGGGGGGCTTCAGTGTGAAAGCCGTACAGACGGGGCAGGCAGTGTTGGAAAAACGCACAGACAGGAGAGGGGTCAGTACTTGGAAGCGGCACCGACGGGGAAGGGGCAGTGTGGAAGCCGGCACCGTTCCTAAAAACCACTGTAAGCATTTTATATGTTCAACTTTGAAAGGAAATTAAAGTAAAATGTATTAAAATCCGTCAGGAAAGACTTTAACATCAGTATAAATACACACAGAACTGGGTATTCCCAGGGGGCTAACCAGATATCTAGATTCTAGATGCTTTTAGAGGCAACTGAGTGGCGAGTGGATAAAATTTCCAAACACCTACTGTCCTGTCTTATGAAAGCAGGACATAGTTGTTAAAGGGAAATCGAAACACCAGCTGATGAAAACTTAAAAGGGTTCACAACTGAAAAGTATCTTGAACCACGCCCAACAGCAACAGTACCAACAACCAACAATCACCCTCCTGAGCCCTTTGTTTGTTAATTGGGGTTTTAGGGTGCGACAACTACTTGGTTATTTCGCGCCCATAACCAGACCAACCTGAGCCCAGCAAACAAATTACATTCTTTTCACCTCCAGCCTAGCTTGCTCCCGAGTCTAACAGAATATTACCTGTCCGTCCACCTATATCACCTCTTATACTCCCTATCCCATCCTAGCTTACGTCACCCTCACTCGCACCAGCACTCACCTCGAGCCGGGTCCAAAGCTGCCCAAGCCTTGTCCTCATCTTCTGTGCCTCGGCCCTGTTGGTGGCCTCCTCGGCCTCGAGCGCCTGTAGCCTCCTCTCCATCGCCTCAATGTTCTCTGTCGTCAGCGGTAGCCGGCAGCCATGGTCATCAGCCGCCCACACCACCTCGGTCTCGAGCTCGCCGTCGGCGCACCTCTCCAGCGCCTCCAGCAGGGGGAACAGCCGCTGACGGAGCTGGCCGAACGTCGCCTGGCGCTCCTGGCGCTCAGTGCGCATGCGCGACAGGTGCTCGCGCATCTCGCGGAAGTCGCTGTCCTGTGGGATCTCGGCGGCGAGTGTGATAGGTGGGAAGCCGAGCTGGGAGCAGAGGACAGACTCCTCCTCCTGGCGGCGAGACGATGGTGGTGGGTTAGTCATGACGGGCGGACGTGGTTTTCGGTTAACTTCTTTATCAGCCACTGGCACAGGACGAGAAGCGGTTTACAATATTGCGCATTTGAGGAATGTGTATAATTGAATGCCGAATGTGAAATTCAGTCTGTTTTCCTTTTGTTTGTTGATTGGGGTTTTAGGGCGCAACAACTCCTTGGTTATTTTGCGCCCATAACCAGCTGTGTCTATTTTTATAAATACTCTTTAAACAGCCTTGTAGAACAACAAAATAACTGGCAGCTAACACAATTTAACAGAAACCATGACATAACACGTCCTGCTTCGACCTCTGAATAACGATCTCCAATGATTTCACCAGCTGCCACATCCCAGTTCTTTTTACCACGCAATCATGCACCAGCAACAAAGATCCAACAACCCAGTCACCATCACCCCTTCTCATTGCCCATCTCCCATGGATCCTGAGCTTTTCATCATCGTCCCCCAGTCAACTTCCAGCGACAACTCTCCATTACCTCTCAAACCCCTCCGCGTCTCACCCCCCCATGACCCCCCCCCCCCCCCCAGCCAGCCGCTCACCCTCAGCTGCTGATCTCGGCGACGATGCGTCCTTTCTCCGTCCTGCAGCTGCTGCAGCCGGTCCACGCAGCAGCCGGTCAGCTGCAGCAGCTGAGAGTGCTCGTCGGGCTCCTACGACAGACGAACCGAGCAGCGACGCCAGTTGCAGCAGCTGACGCCGTCACCTCAATACTATCCGGTCAAGATCCGCACGCGCCGCTTCTCCTCCTCCACCTCCTGCGGCGGGATGGAGCGTAGTGAGGAAAAGGGATAGATGGCAGCAGCGACGGCCGTTCACCTCAATACTATCCGTCAAGTGCCGCACGCGCCGCTTCTCCTCCTCCACCTCCTGCGGCGGGCACGGGAGGCGTTAGTACGTGGGGCGGCCGATAGATGGCAGCAGTGATAGGTGCACTAGGGTGTAAAAATATGTTCGTGCAAGCTGTCCACCCAAAACGGGGTGCTCCTTTACACAAATAATATGCTGACCAAGTTTTGTCCCCCTCCTTTGAACTTTGGTCCCCCGGGCTTTCAAAGGTCAGTGGCACCCATACAAGTAGTCAAAAATCAAATTAGTCGTAAAGACCTCAGCGTGTGCTCATTTGAAAGCTCTTGTTAAGTAGAATGCATCTGTTAAAAGCAAAACACTCTATGTCTATTAGTTTTTGTTTGATGAGTCATAAACCTCTACTAAAACCCAGCTTTAGTGTATAGTACACTAAAACTGGGTTTCGGAAGAGGTTTATGACTCATAAAACAAAAACTAATAGACATAGAGTGTTTTGCTTTTCACATGTGTATTCTACATAACAAGAGCTTTCAAATGTGCAAACGCCGAGGTCTGTACGACTTATTTGATTTTTGACCATTTGTATAAGGGTCACTGACCTTTGAAGGCCCGGGGGGACCTAAGTTCAAAGGAGGGGGACAAAACTTGAACAGCATATTCTTTGTGTAAAGAAGCACCCCGTTTTGGGTGGACAGCTTGCACGGACAAAAAGTTTTTTTACACCCTAATGTGCACGCGTCGCTCCTCTTCCTCCACCTCCCGCAGCGGGGATGGGAGGTGTAAGTACGTGGGGCGGCCGATAGATGGAACACAAGCTGAAGGCTATAACCTGTCCTGATAGATGAAAGCAAACGACCAAAACCCCAGCAGACTGTCGACATAAACTTGAAAAGTAAGCACTGAAGTAACCCATAAAATGCTGATAAGTTTCATTTGAAAAAGCCCATTCACTTCCCAAAAAGCGAACACCAAAACTCAAAAGCTACATAAACTAATTTGCAAGCAATCCCAACTCACTACCAAATGCACCCCACAAAACTCAAATAACACATTTAACATCACCCTCTCCCAAACAGTACACCTTTTCCCCATCAGTCATCTCAGTTCAGACCACACTGCCCAACACATACCTGCCACCCATTNGAAGATATCAGATTCAATTTACAATACGAAGGCTTTGCTCTGTTGCGTCAATGGATGCAGTACCAATAGCTTTGAATTGTCTTTCTTGTTGGTGTGTGTAAGACATTGGTGGTTGCTAGTGAGTGTAGCATGTGTCGTCCCACGCTGAAGAACTTCAACGACCTGGCAGCCTGCGTCGGACGGCCCGTCACTACATAATCCCCTGCGTCCTGGAGTATGCCTGAGCACGCTGCACTGCTTGGATTAGGTGCTTCGAATTGCCTCCTCTACCCATGAGCTACCGGCTTCCATGGGCGGAAACAGAGCAAGAACACCACCAGCAGTGCAGAATGAGCGTGAAAGAGGCCGTCAGAACGCGCTAAAGGGGCTGCGAGTCGACGAGCCGCGCGGCGAATGCAGTTGGAAACTCAACGACGGAAACACCGCCGGGCGCCCGCTGCGCCTTACGCTTCGCAGCCGACTTCGCAGCCTAAATCAGAGTCGACCAGCAGCTGATCCACCGGATCAACACGATCTTGCAGGCCGTCAGCTGCTACCACAAAACACTTCTAGCTCCAGCTGATGTATCAGCAGCAGTAGCGCCGAGTAGGTAGTGAGGTCGTGTGAGCGATGATAAGATCTTTCGTCATGTTGTGTTGAGTGTGACTAAAGAGAACCGGAATGTATGTTCTCTTTTTCAGCCTAACTGAGGGATCAGGGAACGGCAAATAAATTGCCAAAACTCCTGGTTGTAAAACAAGTAAAAAGCTCTTTTCCATTGATAACGGTCGTCCACAGCTTCCATTAGATGATTTTACTTCATTCATTACATTGATATTAAATTTGGAATAGTCACCTTTAACATAATGTTAAAGGTGACGTAAGACTTGGGAATTGAAGTGCTGGACAAATACCATACTGTTTCATATACCTCTCTTTTACTGCAAGAAATGAAACTTTGTCAGGTAATGCTATGCCATAAGTATTTTTATGTTAAATCTTCTATAAAAAATTATAAACAACGTTCTGTAGCGTTGCGTAAAGCGTTCAGCGCCTGGCCCTGAACGTTCCAGGCTCACGTACCAATGGTTTATCTGTCCCCCTCCCACTCACCGAACCCCACCTCGCACCAGTACGCGCGTGCCGCTGTTTGATTGGCCGCCCGCGGCGCAGCCGCCGGCATGACCTTGTGACACATAATCCCAGACAGCCGCCCCAGAGCACGGACAGTGAGCGACGATGGCGGACACTACACTTTCATAAGTTTAAATCTAATAGTGACGAATACCTACTAAAGCAAGTACTGTGATGGTTTCAAAGCGTTGTATTTCCGGCATCTTCAACAAGTACTTTGGGCAGTACCACCATGTTATACGACCACGCATCTTTCTACTAAATCAATTGACGTTGCGTGCTTTCTCAGGCCAGCTGATTTCGCATTACTTTGAGGGAAAAAATAGAATTATCACCACAAATAATTGACCATTTTAATTTGCTTTTTCCGCCGTAAATATAGTTTCTTTGACTTACATTAATATGATACTTAATTTCTTGTTCTCTTGATCATTTTCTGAACTTTTTCTCGTTTTTTCAAGGTGAACTATTCCCTTTAACACAAAAGAACCATAAAAAGCCTGCACGTAACACTAGCGGATCCAAGGGGGGGGGGTGGCAGAGTTATTTTTTAGCACCTTCCACATATCGCTGAAATCGGCGAAATTTGACAGTATTTTCAACTGCTAGAAGGAAATCCTAACAACCTTTGAATTAGGCTTGTTTGCTTAAAACCAGTCAAAATACGTACACAGAAGCTAAAATCCATTATGAGTTTTCCAAATTTGTTGAAACTTTTTTGAAATTTTACCCCAAATCCACTTTTTCTGGATCCGCCCAGTGCGCCACCGAGTCGAGGAAATTGTTTGCATAAAGCTTAATTAGTAGTAGTTTTATCGCTAAAAGTCATCTGTAATCATTTTCAGCGAAAGCGACAGGCACTACGAATAAATTCAGGCTAAACTGGTGTTTGGCCACACTGTGCAGCGGTCAGTCAGCCAGTGCGGTCAGCCGGAGCCCAGCCCGGCCCGTAACGCGTCACAAGAGGAGGGGGAGGGGAGGATTTGAGCAGGTGCAGTAGGAATTCAGACCATTAATTCAGCCACTTTACTGTTTAAACCTAATAAGGATCATATGGCATTTAGTTTATTAGAGCTGATATGCGTACTTTGCATGCCCATACGAACTACATGGGAATTATTACGTGGGTCAGTGTGAACTTTGAAATCGAGATTCGAGCTAGTTGTTGCTGATCAGGAGAACCAAACGAGGATGTAGAGCTTGAACGTAAGTCTAACATTTACAATGACTTCTCACGAACGACGCCCAAATAGTATACAATAATATTACGAAAAGTCAAAACAATATAAAATAATACCATTATATGATGATTTCGCCATAGGGAGACGTCGACTGAGGAGGTTATAACGCGACCATGATATATATCAAATAATTGAAAGCACATGAGAGTAGTACAGCACCATGCATCCAGTGTATACCACCCACTGGAGAACACCAGCGCCGCTACCATCAGAGTTCAGACATCAGACATCGGCGTGACCGGTACAGGTCAGACCGACCGGGTGCAGCAAAGTGCCCCGCTGTACTGGCTCACTGTCAGCCGGCCGGCCCAGTGTAGCAGTGTGCCCGACTGCGAGGCTCACCTGTCAGCCGGCCGGCCCAGTGTAGCAAGTTTTTGCCCCGCTGCACGGCTTCACCTGTCAGCCGGCCGGCCCAGTGTAGCGTGTGCCCGGCTGTACGGCTCACTGTTCAAGCCGCCTCGCCAGTGTAGCAGTGTGCCCCGGCTGCTACGGCTCACCTGTCACCTGCCGGCCCAGTGTGCAGTGTGCCCCGGCTGTACGGCTCACCTGTCAGCCGGACCGGCCAGTTAGCAGTGTGCCCGGCTGTACGCTCACCTGTCTAGCCGGCCGCCCAGTGTTAGCAGTTGTGCCCCGCTGTACGCTCACCTGTCCAGCGGCCGGCCCAGTGTTAGCAGTGTTTGCCCCGGCTTGCACGGCTCAACTGTCAGCCGCGCGGCCCAGTGTAGCAGGTGTGCCCCGCTGTACGGCTCACCCTGTCAGTGCCGGGCGGCCCAGTGTAGCAGTGTGCCCGGCTGCACGGTCACCTGTCAGCGGCCGGCCCAGTGTAGCAGTGTGCCCCGGCTGTACGGCTCACCTTCAGCCGGCCCGCCCGTGTAGCAGTGCTTGCCCCGGCTTGTTACGGCTTCCACCTGTCAGCCGGCCGGCCCAGTGTAGCAGTGGCCCCGGCTGCACGGCTCACTGTCAGCCGGCCGGCCCAGTGGTAAGCCAGTTGTGCCCCGGCTGTACGGCTCATACCTGTCAGCCGGCCGGCCCAGTGTAGCAGTGTGCCCCGGCTGTACGGCCTCACCTGTCAGCCGGCCGGCACCAGTGCTAGCAGTGTGCCCCGCTGCACCGGCTCACCTGTCAGCCGGCGGCCAGTGTAGCAGTGTGCCCCGGGCTGTACGGCTCACCTGTCAGCCGGCCGGCCCAGTGTAGCAGTGTGCCCCGGCTGCACGGCTCACCTGTCAGCCGGCTCGGCCCAGTGTAGCAGTGTGCCCCGACTGCGAGGCTTCACCTGGTCAGCCGGCGCGCGCCCAGACTGTAGCATGTGTCCCTGGCTGCCGGCTCACTGTCAGCCTTGGCCGGCCCAGTGCTGTGCAGTGTGCCCGCTGCACGGCTCACCTTCAGCGCCGGCCCAGTGTAGCAGTGTGCCCCGGGCTGCACAGCTCACCTGTCAGCCGGCCAGTGTCCCAAGATTCCATTTGGCTTGGTGTCAGAGTTGGAAAATTTGAGCCCAAAAGGACATTGAGAGTGGAAATTATTGTAAAAAATTGGCACGATATTTGATTAACTGTTTTGAATATGAAAAGCAGTGGTTTGCTTTAAATCATGGTATTTTAGTCAAACATTTATTTATATCAGAATCAACATCACAATGATAATTTGGGAGTGGAAAATTAATCCTAAAATGGAGAATGGAGAGCTGGAGAGTTATTCACATTTTGGGTGTCATCTCCCACCAAATCCACAAATTTTGGGACCCGGCCCAGTGTAGCAGTTGCTGCCCCGGCTGCACGGCTCACCTTCAGCCGGCCGGCCCAGTGTTGCAGTGTGCCCCGGTTGCGCGGCTCACCTTTTCAGCTCGGTCCGGGGAGCCACGCTGCGGCCGCCGCCGCCCATCCTCTCCCTGACCTCGTCCAAACTCAGTCCTGAGGCCACTGCGCCGAGCATAGCGGCACCAAGCAGCACCGCCTCCGGCTGGGAGGGGCAGGTCACCGGCACACCTGAAACGGCCGGTACAGTCAGACCGGGTCAGAAGTAACAGTCTGTCAGAGTAAGCCAGACAAGACTGCGTAAGAAGGTACGGTCACACCGAGCGGTGAGGCAACGATTATTCTGTAGTCGCGCCGAACATAGACAAACGGCAGGGCAACGGGGTCCAGCGACCGCACACTGTGTAGGAAAAGACGGACTGGATCCAAGAACGGAGCGGCACGTCGCACAACTACTCTCGGTGCTGAATAAGAATGATGAAACAATGCGTTGGTCAGATAAATTGATCCAGTGCATTTACTTGTCACGCCCAAAATTTCGACGATGACTTGACTAATTGTATAACAACCGGAGCTGTTCCGCGACAGAGAGGGGCCTCAAGGTCGCTGACCACCGAGGGACCGGGCTAAGCTAAACAACCAGTGACGAAACGGACGTCAGTGACGTCACGCAGCCCATCGGACGCTGGGCTTATCTGTTTGAGAATGCACGTCCTTTTCCTGAGCCGGCACATACCGAGCACATCTGCCAGCGTCTGGACGAAGAGGGGCGACTTGGTGATGCACCTACCGAGCACGTCGGCCAGCGTCTGGACGAACAGGGGCGACTTGGTGATACCACCGCACATGTAGACGGACGAGATCCGGTGACCACCCGACGTCAGCGCCTCGACGATACAACGGGAGCCGTACTGCAACAACAGTCCAGACAAGGGACGTTAACGCTGGAGCCGTACTGCAACAACACCAGACACGGGACGTTAACACTGGAGCCGTACTGGAATAACACCAGCCACGGGACGTTAACGTTGGGAGCCTACTGCAACAGCACCAGACATGGGAACGTTAAGCTGGAGCCCGTACTGCAACAACACCAGCCACGGGATGTTAACGCTGGAGCCGTACTGCAACAACACCAGCCACGTGACGTTTAACCGCTGGAGCCGCACTGCAAACAACACCATCCACGGGGCGATTAACGCTGGAGCCGTACTGCAACAACCAAGGGGCGCAGCCCAGATTTCTGCGACGGGGGGGGGGCAAAGGAGGATTTTGCAAGTGGGCCCCAGCACTGGCTGAAATGCCCCCCCCCCAAAAAAAAAACGCAGGAAAAAACGTTGAATTGCTTAGTTTTTTCACTCATTTTTTATTCTCTCATTTTTTGATTTTCGGCGCCCTTTGTAAATTCACATTTTTATTTATTGAAGGACTGTTTGTATTTGTAATTGGTGCCACCGCATTGCAAGACCAATTCCAGAATACCATCTGAAGGATTATTTGGGCAAAAAAACTAATTTATTTGGGAGACGCCGCGCAGTCAGCACGCGGCTCGACCGTCTGACCGCTGTCAGTACCCGGGGGCACGACTGGTTTTCTTATTTGAGGACCACTTCCACTACATGTGATGACCTACTATTCAAGCCCATCGGCATGGCTAAGCCAAGGTTTTAAAAACTGGGGAGGACTCGGATATAAAGCCACTACATAGTAGAAAAGAGTAATTAAAATTATGAGGAAAACTCGGACACAATCGTTGACTTTATTCAAGAAATGAAAATGAGGGACAAAAAGCTTATTCTTGGAGTAGCGGGAGGTACAGGCATGTTCCCTTATTATGCTGGATTGCGAACCATACTAGAGCCAGACCAGGCGAGTTTGACGAAAGATCAATTTGGTATTGCCAATTACCCGCGGTCAGTGATAAATTGGGACACATGCTTGGGACATTACATTCATGCCCTTCCGTGAACGCAGGGCCTCCTTTACATATTTTAGCTTCGCTAACATTATTTTTAACTTCTTATCTGGGTGTAGCCACTACAGGCTCTAAAGTAAAAGCCTTCCTTAATTTTGGCCAAGGGCTCCTCAAACCGACAGAGGGCCCCTCAAGTCGGATGAGGGCCCCTTTCAGGCCGACTGGGGGGGCCCTTAGGGCCCTTCGGACAAACAGAGGGTCGCATCAGACCAGGGCCTGGACAAAAGCCACAAGGGGCTGAGGTCGAGAGAAGGGCCCCTCCTTGCTTGCCGACTGAGGGTACTCAGCCCGACAAGGAGCCCTCAGGGCCGTCAGAGGGCCCCTTAAGACGCCTTCATGTCACTGAGGGCCCCTCAGGCCGACCAAGGACCACCTTAAAAACTGATCGAGGGCCCACTCAGGCGGCCAGAGGACCCTCGCGGCTACTAGAGAGCCCCACATTGCAGGACCATAAGGCCCCTCAGGCCTACATTAAGACCCCCTCAGGCCGACAGAGGGCCCGTCGGGTCGATCAAAAGGGCCCCTCAAGCTGGCCGACAGACCCTTAGGCCACCAGAGGGCCACCCAGGCCGGCAGAGGGCCTCTTCAGGCTGACAAAGGCCCCGTTGGGCTAGAAATGGGCCTTTCAAAGCTGGTTCGAGGGAACCCTCAGGCCACAGGAGAGGCCCCTCATTCACACATAGGGCCCTCAGACCTTACGGAGGGCCCCTCATGCCGACAGAGGGCCCCCTCAGACCGATAGACAGCCCCTCAAACGGAACAGAGGATACCTCAGGCCAATCAAGGCCTTCTCATTGCCACCGAGAGCCCTTTCATGCTTATAGAGGGCCCCTTCAGACGACAGCAGGGCCCCTCAAACCAACAAGAGGCCTAATTTTAAGACCCCATCAGATTGACAGAGGGCCCCCTCAAACGACAGAGGGCCTCAGACCGACAGAGAGCCCCTTTAGACCGACAGAGGGGCCCCTCATGCCGGACCAAGGGGCACCTAAGGCCGACTGGAGGGCCCCTTTTAGACCGGCAAGAGGGCCCCTCATGCCAACCGGGGGCCCCCTCAGGTTCAACCGTGGGCCCCTCAGGAGGGTCAAACCGTTGGGCCCCCCCTCAAGCCGATCGAGAGTCCCCTTCAGACCGGAGAGTGCCCTCATGCCGGACCCGAGGGGCCCCCTCAGGTCGGACTGAGGGCCAACCTTCAAGCCGACTGATGGCCCCTTCAGTCCGGCAGAGGTCCCCTTTCAGGCCGCAGAGGGCCCCACGAGGTCCCCACGAGTCCACGATGGGCCCTTTTCAGACCCGAGATGGGACCCCTTCAGATCTGAGATGGGCCCATCGGGGCCGCGACGGGGGGGGCATTTGCCCCAAATGCCCCCCCCCCCCTGGCTGCGCCCTAGTCAAACAACACCAGCCACAGGATGAACCACGGTGACAATTTTTTGGTTGGAGCGTTCAGCCGCGACTGTGTGACAGCATACCGACTGACAGGCCACAGGCCCGCAGAGACACGCTTAAACATATGTTTACAGTGGATCCAGGAAGCGAGCTGACCTGACCTCCCAGACATTTTCTCACCTCACTCGAGGGAAAAAAATCGGGTAAAAACCAAAGGAACGGCAAAGATTATTAAACTACTGATCATTCTATCCTCGTACAATTCGAGTTATGCGAATGATAGTATACCACGCTTTATGATATTATAGCACACGCACGCACACGCACACGCACACGCACACGCACACGCACACGCACACGCACACGCACACGCCACCCACGCACACTCACACGCACACACACACACACACACCACCCACACACACACACACACACACACACACACACACACACACACACACACACACACACACACGTCTGTCAGCGCTGGGTGAAGATACGTACGCAGATGGCCTGTATGTGAGGCCAGTATGTTTAGCCAGACTCTGCCGGCCCCGTGTCCAGCGTCAGACCGCTGACCTGCCGAGCATGACACATGTAACGCCAGGTCAGGTCAAAACGCACTGTGGAACATCACAGCTCGCATTCATGGTCTCACCACTGGGACCTGAGTCCGGTCAACACAACAGTGCTGACAAGCCATAGTGCATGAAGAATGGCAACACAACTGAAAACATCTCAGCGACTCGGCTACCCAGCTGCACGAAACCATTAATGACACACACGTACCAGTGGACCACGAGATAGATTGAACCGGACCATGACAGCGACAGACTGCGGGCACTGTCGCGGCGGACACTGCCACACCACACGGTTACAGTCACTGCTCAGTGCTCACCATTCCCCGGAGCGTGGCGTCAGCGTGCGGCGAACGGTTGCCATGGTGATCGGGGTAGACGTGCAGGTCACCAGCCAGCAGCGCCACGTCCGAGACGCCGTGCTCCTCGGCCATCTTCGCCAGCAGCTTCTCCAGGCCCTCTTGAATAGAGCTGTCGTGTCCAGTGGAACACGCGGGTTGATGTTATTTCGAAGTTGATTCTAATCATTCAGGCTTTTCAGGCGCTGATTCTGTTTTGCGCTGCTTCGAACGCGACGAATATAATTCGTAACACGAACAATACAAAATCGCAGAGACGGTACATATTTTGCTTAACAACCATTAATGTCAACATATTATCCGTAAAACAGACAGAAAACTGTCACAATTCGGTTGCCAGACTGCGAAAACCCCTGCCCAGACCGGCGGCTGGTCACCGCACCTCAGACGCTACAAACCAGAGGACAGGATGTGGACGGTTCAGCACACTACACCCACCTGTCGGTGGCCAGTTCGCCCTGGACGCTACAAACCAGAGGACAGGGGGTGAACGGTTCAGTTTACTACACTCACACGTCGGTGGCCAGTTGGCTGCAGCCGGTCGGGTGACTACTGAGGAGGTACTCCAGCAGCCGGCCTGAGGCGCTCTGCCCACCCTCACTGAGCCACAGGCCGGGCAGCATGGCACTCCAGTAGGGCCCCCAGACGCCGGCTACCGGGCAGGGCTGCCGACTCACCGCCATGAAGCAGGAGGAGGTGCCGGCGATGATGCCTGCCACACAGACCCCGACGTCACCCTCACCGCATCGCACACACTCCTCTGCCGGGCCCGTGTCACGGCCCGTTAGTACGCGTCACGCTTCTCACAGGCTCAGCATCAGTACCGTGAAGCAGCCACTACCGTGATCATAGTGAACTCATGCCGGGCAGGTGTCGTAGCGGTTGGGACTACTTGTACTGCAAATAAGCTAAGCAGGGGTAAAAGTACGCAGGAGCAATGTCAGAGCAGGACATGAAACGTCTTAGACCTCCGGTCTTATGCGTCAGTCTTGCGGTCTTATGCATTTTTTTGCCGGTTTTTTCCTTTATATTGTGTATTGTGCACTCACATGCATGACTTTTAAGCTCTACCATGCTTGATCGTGTGTGAGATTGAATAAACTGAAATACTGCATTCACGGCTATTATCCTCTGCGATTGCAGGGGTCAGTGACCTGGTCACGGCGACTCACCCAGTCTGTGGCAGGGGTCAGTGACCTGGTCGCGGCGACTCACCCAGTCTGTGGCAGGGGTCAGTGACCTGGTCGCGGACGGCCATCAGTCCCAGTCCGCCGGCATGTGCGTCGATGAGGGCGGCTCCGACCGGCGTGCCGACCGGGACACCCAGCTGCTTAGCGGCGGTGACGGTCACGCCCTCCCCCAGAGGAGAGCCTGGCGCCGCCACCTCGGTACCTGCCGCCGGCCACACGGTCACCTCGGTCACTCAGTCACTCAGTCACCCGGTCACCTGGTCACTCGGTCACCCGGTCATTCGGTCATTCGGTGATCTTAGGAGGCTGTGCCATCCAGGATAGAGTCAGGCCGGACTAATGTTTGAGCTTTGTGGTGAGTTGAAATGCTCAATGTCGCAGCACAATTAATCTGGTGGACGCATTTGTACTGTCATTTTAACATTTAATAGATGATAAAATCAACATTTGTGCCATCATTTACCAGCGTACTTACAATTGTCTTACGATACGTGGTCTAATAAGCATACCAAGATCATGCATCACAAACGAGTATACATTAATTGGCCTGAATTCGCTTTCCACCTTCCAATCGTTGTAAACCCAATGGCGATTCTATGAGTGACACCGACACCGAGTTGATTATGTATCGCTCGTTGATGGTTGTCGAGTAGGCTCAACTGAAGTACACACCTATACGCTTCCAGCCCTCCTCTGCCAGACAGCCCAGTCCGATCTGTGTAAAGTACGACTTGCTCCAGCCTTCGGCTTTGTCTCCCGCCTGGTATGTCCACTTGCATACTACCGTGCAGAGCGACCTGCGGCCCCCGAAAGTCGCATGTCACTTTGCATCACCGCTCTGTGCCTCACAGCACATCACCACTCGGCGCCTCGCAACAGGTGGGACCAGAAACTGTAATCTAAGATGTCGGAAACTCCGTGTGAGGTTGATGATAGCGATGGTAATACAGGAAATAACCAGTAATATCATAGCAAATACAATAAATTTAGGCCGCCTATAGGAACATATGGTAGTTGGATGATGGCCATACTGCTATGAAAAGCCAATGGATCGAGTGATAATATGCCCTTTCGACAGATGACATACAAATCCACATTTCAACCGACACACCTTCCCTGCCCTGCCACTGCATTACAAACGATACAGCTACTTGATCTCCAGCTACTTGAACGATATTTCAAAACGCACTATGAACGGAAGGACACATGCACAAGCGACTTTTTTTTAAAAGGACATACGTCATATGTACTATGTAGCCGACAGCCCTAACACCAAGTCGAACAATCAGCCGACATCGAACTCACCACCATCACCATCTGTCGGCGCCATCAGTGAACTCACCTGGTGAGCGAACCTGTCGCCTTCCACGTGAGGAAGTCCGGCAGGTCGAAGAACATGCCCGCATGGTTCCAGGTGTCCGCCATGTGCTTCTGCAGCCAGAGCAGCTTGGGCGTCTGCATCTCGGGCGATATGCTGCCGCCGACTGCGCCCAGGACCGGGTGCTGCAGCCTGTTGATCAGCTCGGCTTCCTTCACGGCCCGGTGGTCCATCCAGACCATCACATTCTGGTCAGGTTCACCTGGGGTGGGCAGCGGGGCGTGGGGTGTGACAACAAACGGGGCCGGGTGGCGTGGGGGAAGGAAGGGTAACAGGGATTGTCCAAGATGGTTGCCAGACGATGTAGGATAGGCATAATGGATGTGACGTTTAGGTACACATATAGTTTGTTGCTGTCCAAGTGGTGCGTTGCAATGATTTGCAGAGAGATTCATTGAGCTTTGTTTTAGTCACTGAGCTCACCAAGAGAACTGAAGTTGTCACAGAGAACACTGTAACCCAACTCACCGGCTGGACTGACGGTCAGCGGCTGTAATTTGGAGTCGAGAACAACCAGTGAGCAGGTGGCGTCGAATCCGATACCGACCACACTCGCTGGGTCCGCGCCGCTCTCGGAGAGAGCTGTCTGGAAACAGAGAAGGAGCCGAATGTGTCAGGAACACCAAACCGAACCGAATGGAACACTGAAGTTAATCCGCATGCAACGCGATATCAATTCCAATGAGGTATGTATGGGTAAGGCTGGCTTTTATTAACAGGCATCAACCAGCGTGCAATGCTTCTTCGTCACTTTCATCACGGCCGAAACTTTCGATGAAAATATTTTTCAGAAATTCTTTACAAAATGGATTCAAAACAACCATCTGTACCTCACCAGTTTGAACTGCACATCACTATCCAATTATGTCAACTCACAAGGAGGCTGCGCGCTCACCACGGGGGGAATAACTCTACACTCACGCGGTGACTAACTCTACACTCACACAGGGACTAACTCTACACTTACGCGGGGACTAACTCTACACTCATTCAGGGACTAACTCTACACTCACGCGGGTACTAACTCTACACTCACGCGGGGGCTAACTCTACACTCACGCGGGTACTAACTCTACACTCACGCGGGGACTAACTCTACACTCACGCGGAGACCAACTCTACACTCACGCGGACGGAGCGGCAGCAGGCGTTCCAGATGGCCTCCGAGTCCTGCTGGTACAGCTCTGGCTGCGGACTCCAGGTGGCGATGGCCTGGGTGGCCGACGCCAGCAGCCGACCATCAGCTGCGAACACGGCGCCGCGCACGCTGCCCGTGCCCACGTCCACGCCCACAAACACGCCCATCGCACCGACTGACGACTAGCCTGTATGGCGGGCCTAGCCTGCAACGAACCGACACAATGGCGGGCCTAGCCTGCAACGAACCGACACAATGACGGGCCTAGCCTGTAACGAGCCGACACAATGGCGGGCCTAGCCTGCAACGAACCGACGCAATGGTGGTCACTGTCGGTGACAGGGGTAACCCTGGACGTGAAATGTGAATCGGTCGATGATAGCACTGCTGCTGACTGGTGCTGCTGTATGGATGATGTGATTGGTGCCGCGCTCAGGCGGCGTTTATACGTCATATGTCTGTGTTTATTATGACTGTGTTACGGTGATACTTGTGACTCGCCTTGTGCAGGGGCGCATACAGGGAAGGACACTCGAACTTCGATTGGCTCGAAAGGGCACATATTGTCACTGAATAACAATAGCCAGGGGAGCAATCGGGTACCTCAATATTTATCAGAGGCTAATTAATCTCCCAGTGTCGGAGAGACATACGTGAAACCTGGATATGAGTATAATTAATAAATGGAGGCAGGGCACGCATGGGTGGAGAATGTAGCATGGCAGGTGTGGCCAATGCTACACCAACATTTCATTTTTTGTAACGCAAATGTATTGAAGCATCTGGTCAGGCGATGAAAAATACCCTTTGGCCACACCAACTTTGTAGGATTGTATTCAAATTGGGGGGCTTCAGCCCCAAACTTGGACAAGAAAGTGGGTCAAATTCTAGGATAAATTTGTATTTTGTGGATTTGTATGGTACTTAAAGCTTTTCCCCCTGTTCAGCCTCAAACTTTTCTTGAGAAGCTATGCACCTGAATAGAGGTATTGATTTAGCCAACAAAAATAGGAAGTTCTATGAGCATCTCAACTGAACTATCAAAGGCGAGTAAAGTTCCTTTATATTTTCATTAAAAATCACCGTCGCGCTAACCCTTCCCCCACTTAACAAAATACCGACAGAAAAAAATAGGCGATTGCTGCGACAACTATCATATTCAGTGCGACGGTGGCGACATCTTTACAGACAGCATAAGGGACACGAGTGAACAAATTAGCAGCCGATTCGAGACATTCAATACATTCGCATGTATATGCACTATGCAGTGGGCAGTGGCAAGCCTGATTTCAAACATACGACACATTTGATACGCATCCGACTAGAAATATGTCGAATATAATTCATCGCATATTTAAAATCGGCTACAAACTTAACTTTGGCCTTCAGAGGCGCCAGTCTGGCCTTCAAGTGGCCTCTCTGACTTCTCGATGGCCATTCTCAGTTTCCATAGGGCCACTCTGACCTTCAGAGGGCCCACCCCACCTCCAGAGGACCCCATGTGGCATCCACCTCCAGAGAGCCTTCTCCTGCCTCCAGATGGCTAGCTCCGAGTCTGACCTCCAGAGGGGAGGGCCCCCTGGCTTCCAGGGGGCCCACTCTGTCTTCTAGAGGATCCAATCTTGTCTTTAGAGAGCCAACGTTGACCTCCAGACCCAGTGGGCCCACTCTGGCTTTCAAAATGCCCCTTTGGACTTAAGAGGGCTCATTTGACCTTCAATTTGCCCTTTTTGCCTTTAGAGTGCCCCTTTGGCTTCAGAGGGCCCCTTTGGCCTTCAAAGGGCCCTCTGGCCTTCAGAGGGCCCTCTCTGACATTTGGATATCCCTCTGGAGGTCAGAGTGAGCCCTCTGGATACCATTGGGTCCCCTCGGACCTCCAGAGGGCCCATTCTGACCTCCAGAGGGCCCACTTTGGTATAACTCACTTTAGCCTTTAGGAGCCATTCTGGCATCCAGTTGAGCTTCTCTGGCTTCACAAAGACCCTCTCTGGTCTCTAGAGGTCCCATTCTGACCTGCAGCCCAGGTTCTGGTCCACCAGTCACTTTGGGAGCAAACAGATATGTTGGACCCCTGATGGGCCTTTGGGGGCCATGGCCGTGAATGGCCCCTCCGCAACCTGCAACCACCCACTGATAATGGCTCATTGCTCCTAAGGATTAAGGCAATATGGTTGGTTTGGGAATCGTACATAACTACTGTGAATGTGTATGTATGAAACTGGTGTTAAGTGACAAAATTACACTACTTCAGGTTTGATGGATTTCTTAATGAAATGACAAAATGTGACAAGTTGAAGTTGTAATGCCCCATATTGCTGGAGCTTTTCCAAAAATGTTGGTAGGGCAAAATGACATATGCGTTGGTTGCTTCCTTGGTTATAGTGAACTATGACTATTACATGCCAGAACATTCTGAATCTGACCAAAGTTGGTGGGGAAAAAAAAAACAATGTAGGTTGGGTGGTGGCCCAACCATGTTGATGTGAATGGGGCCAACTCCACCTGTAGGTAGATCTAGGATTATCTAGTATTACCATATAAGACAGTAATCATGATTTATGACTCCATTCATCCCTTTGCAAATTTGGAAGGTAAATCCAGGAATCAGGATCTTAGCAGATCCAGCACCCATATTAAAATCCTGAAGGTCAGGTCCATGGGCTGTCTGTTCCAAGGGAGGTCCATATTTTTTTTAAGATGGGGGCTGCAGGCCAATTTAGGGGGGCCACAGGCCAATTTAGGGAGGGGGCACAGACCAATTGGCAATTTAGGGGCACCTTCCAACAATCCAGGGGCACCAAAGACAAAGAGGGGCACTAAGTGGTCTGAGGCCTGAGGGGCGCCCTATAATTCTGATAGGGACACTTCAGTGGTATGAGGGGCGCCCTGTCATCAGAATAGGGACGCATACTCCCAGGCCGGGCGCCTTTCTCTGGCGTTCTGGCGGGGCGGGGGGGACGCGCGGCTCCTGCGGCCACCCCTGGTCCGTCTAAGCCTAGCTATTCGTAAATCCCAATAATATACCTAACAATCGATATAAAATATCACATTTAACAACTAATAATGTCTTGCCAAAGACATGGTGCACTATAACTAATTATAACGTCAATTTAATATTTTACCGCTTCCGTCTTCCGTCCCGTCGCGCGGCCCACCCGTCTCGCTAAACTTTGTTTACTGACGAGTGACGACTGACTTTGAACAAGCGGTTGCGTAATTTGGAATGTAGTATTGCCATGGATGTTTCTCATCCATGGTATTGCGATCCGTAAGAAGTCTTTCCGGGGTGCTGTTCACGGGTGCCGCAATCTGCTGCGGTCGCTGCGGTCGCTGCGGCCAGCAGGCGTGGGGGTAGAGGGACGGTGGGGATGGGTGGTAAGTATGACGTCACACGGCTGCGGCCGCCAGCGATTCCTGCGGCCGGGGGAAGTCAGTGCCGCAGCGACCGGCCGAGTCCGCGGCCGCAAAGCAAGTTTTGGAGGCCCGCAGCTTGTGTTCATAGGCCGGCCCGCACATCTGTGGTGACGGTATGGAGCAGTGGGCGGAGGCCTAACTCTGCGGCTTGGCGCAGCGACCGCAGCGTACCGCAGCCAAACCCGTGAACAGCACTCAGGTTCTTCACTGATCACAGTACTACATTTCAAATTACGCGAACATAGATATTTAATGCTACCATATGCTACCAAATTGATAGCAAACTGACGCAAATGCTACAGACGTTCTCAGACTGAGTGTGTGGCTGAGTATACTATCACACTTGCTTAATATACACTTATTTGCGAAACCACATTTCAAAAACTGCTATTTAAGCAGTAAAAAAAAATATTGCATACTTTTTATATACAAAATAATGATGATTCAACATTGCATCAAATCAATCCGTCTCTACAAAGTAGTTAAAGTGCTCTCAATTCCAATGTAATCTGGACTGGACCAACACATTTCAATTTTGCACGTTTTTCGCACGGATACACCTAGTCTACCAATAAATTTCCGAAACAGGCATGGAAAGAGCAAGGAAAACAGTGGTGATTTTGAGAAATAATTGGAAGAAGTCAGTGTTTGCTTCTGTGTGTGCTTTTTATGGTGCTAATTATGCTTATGGAAAATACAAGTAAGTGTAAAGTGTTCTAGCTCCTTAGTAACCTAGGTTGGGTAACTAGCTAGCCTAGAAAAGGCCAGACTGCAAAGTATGGCTATACACTCAGACTCCCCCGCCCTAGTTATTAGTTAATCCCTATAATATACCCACCATTCGATGCAAAATGTTACATTTAGTAAGTACAGATGGTTCCCTAAGACATTTTTACACTATAACTAATTTTAATTTCAATAATTAATTTTCTACCTGCTTCACCGTGCCTCCTCGTCGCTAACTTTTGTTTCGCAACAGCTGTAAACCAAGGTTTGGCAGCATCATGTTTTTTGTTATTTCAGACGCCTTCTTGCAGAATGTTTTTTTTATTCAGACGGCTTTTTTTTACCACATGACGATATTTCCCGCTACAGCGTCGCCAATTTTATTTTTATCAGATCGGCACTTACGCCATATATTATTTTAGGTTTCGTCTTGATCGGAACTTTATGGCTATATATTATGCTTAGGTTTTCGTCTCGATCGGACTTAATTGCTATAATATTATTTAGGTTTCGTCTCGATCGTACTTAATGCTATAATATTATCTTAGGTTTTTTCGTCTCGATCGGACTTAATGGCTATATATTATCTTGGTTTCATCTCGATCAGACTTTATGGCTATATAATATCTTAGGTTTCGTCTCGATCAGACTTAATGGCTATATATTATCTTAGGTTTCGTCCCTTGATCAAATACTTAATGGCTCATATTTATTTAGGTTTCGTCTCGATCGAGACTTAATGGCTATATATTATCTTAGGTTTCGTCTCGATCTGGACTTTATGGCTACTATATTATCTTAGGTTTCGTCTCGATCGGACTTTATGGCTATAATATTATCTTAACGGTTTTCGTCTCGATCGGACTTAATGGCTATAATATTATCTTAGGTTTCGTCTGCGATGCGGGCTTTATGGCTATATATTATCTAGGTTACGGTTTATGTTATGTTATGTTATGTTATGTTTGTTATTTATGTTATTGTAGGAAAGTGGCTCTAGAGTTATTTTAATTTTCTATAATTATCGGAAAACTATTAAAATCCCTAGATTTTCTTTCTGGAATTTGTCGGAAAAAAAAGAAGATTTGGCACTAAATCTCTAGAATGTCAAATCCTCTAAGATTGGTAGCAACTAGGAATAGTTGTTGACAGTTGACACATGACCCCTTTTGGGAAAAACCCTTGTCAAAGAGGTGACGACCAAAATGGCGCTTCGGCGTGGTTTTAAATAAATGGCGGTGATAAACTCTCCCCAGTTTGAAAATTGTAAGGTAAGAGTACAGAATAGGTTCTAGAAACATGCAGAATGTCCAATAATCAACCTTAGTGATGAATAGGTAAAGTTTTGAAACATCTACAAAAAACCGCTAGGGGGAGGTCCGAGTGTTTGACCAAAGTATGGCATTCAAAACAGAATCTTGTTGGTAGCGGGCCACTCCTGGCTGGTGCAGATTTGGTGCGGATTTAGAGAAGCTGATGCAGATTCGGTGAGGTGCGGATTTGGTAGGGTATGGTGCAGACCTGTAACGGGGGGTGCTTGGGCGTGCGCCCCCTGAACCGGGTCTTTTCTATGGCGCGCCTGTAGGGTGCTCCCGGAGGGCGCAACTTTTTGTATTAGGCGCCCCCCCTCACCCCTGACCGAAATCCTGGATCCGTGCCTGCTGTAATGGTGTGGTGTCAATGCTGCGCTGCTGGCAAGAGTCGCACAGGACACATTAACTTAAGCTTTACATCCTGAGGAATGCTTATTATGCTTACCTCAGTGCCAGCAACTGAGGTAGGTTTGGTGAGTAAAGATCCAATCTTTGGTCAAATTGACATCCATAGGGGCTGTTCCCGTTGCTCCTTTAAGCTCCTCCTAACCAATGCGATTGTTTCCGTGGCTCATCTAAACTCTTCAAGTTCAAGTTCAAGTAAGTTCAAGTTCTAAGCTCCTCCAAGGTGGTCTCAAATCTCCTCTGATTTCCTCCCTAATGAGTAGGTAATTGAAGGTGGTTTCTCAGAGGAGGATATGGTAGATAATAGTGGCATGTTCATTCATATGCAATTTTGATGCCTGATTTGCTATTACATGGAAGAGAAAGAGAGGACTGAATCTGTAATTTAAATTGGTGCTATTAAACTGATATGGTTTATTTCCCATGTGCACTGACAAAATTGTGTATCAGAGTTCAGACATGTATTTATATATTGTATTTGTTGTGGGTCTAGTTGCTGTGTTTGTCTTCAGTGCATCTAAACTGTCTACATACTTGATATGCTCGCAAGCAGCTGATATCTAATCCAAAATTGTTCCTGTGGCAGTGCAAATCAGCACTCCTCCAACCTCCTCTAAACTAATCTCATATTTTTTAGGAGCCATGGGAACAGACCCATGGTCTTTTTGGTCACATCCATAATCAGACATATCATGATTTTCACACAATAAAGCTTTGGTACTCAGTGCTCTGAGCACAGTATGTCTGTTGCCTTAACCCTGATAGCATGAGCCACAAGTCTGATGTTTTGACATGGCTCTGGTTGGGGTTGCTCTGCTCACCTTACCTTCTGGCTCTAGGCTCATATATATTCTGTCAGGGGCATAGCCAGGATTTCGTCCAGGGAGGAATGGGATCAGGGGGCCCTCGTAGTCATGGGGGGCTCATATACCTAACTAAAACAGTGCAGTGTGTTGTACAACACATAAGTTTTTGGCAATATTTTTCGGAAAAGGATCAGAATCTTTAAGTTAGGAAAATCTGATTTAAACATTTTTGAAACAAATTTCGTTTTCTTTCTCTTGGTTATTTGCATTTGCAATTTGCCCTAAAACTAGAGTTTCCACGATTTTTCAAACATTTTTCATTTTTCACCGAAAATGGCATGACATGACGTCACCAAAACGTTGTTTTCTCTAAAAGTACTTGTGCATGTTGATCAGTTCCAGTTATCAGTTT
>VOPJ01007211.1:0-43748 GCA_014673585.1 Semibalanus balanoides | reverse complement strand
CGAAGTGCCGCTGGAGTATAGGAATGAGTCTGTCAGTCGTAAAAGACTTGAGGTGATCGAGCTTAATCCAGTCTGTCAACCTATCAGCGTACACCAAATATCTGTGCCCGGATACCTCAAAGAGGTCCGCCACTACTTGTTGGAATGGATATTCTGGCGGTGGTGTCATGATCAATCGCTCAGCTGGTTGCGAGGGCGCGTGGTAGTCACACTCGGCACACTGGCGCCTGATCATCTCCACATCTCCTTCCATCCCGGGCCAGTACACAGCCTGTCTGGCACGTCGTAACATGCTGTCCACGCCTTGATGCGCCGCATGCAGGTTTCGCACGATGCTTTTCCTGAGGTCTGTTGGGATTACAAGCCTCAGCGGGCCGCCCTCGTACGCATAGCACACCAGGTCGTCTACTATGCTGAGCCGATCTCGTATCTTGAAGTACGATTTTAGTTGACTCGTTTCCTGAGAACAACTATCCGGCCAGCTGTCCTCCTTGATCCGTTGCTTAGCCACTGATATGTGGTCAATCTGTGTCGGCAGCCCGATGTACTGTAAGCTTGATCAATCGTCGCAGTGTCCCTGCACCTCTCAACGGCTACTAGAGCTGCCACAGTCAGCTCTTCCTCAAAGCTCAAGTCAGCCTCTGAAGGGCTTACTCTTTCCACTGGGTAGCGCGATAGAGTATCAGCTAAGATGTTCTTCTTGCCAGGCTTAAACTGATGATGTATCTGTTATGTTTGCGTCCTTCTCCTTCAATCTAAAAAGCCTCGGGTTGGCGGATGTCCTTTCAGCTCCCGATCAGAGAGAAGCCTTCACCAGTGGCCGGTGATCGCGTGATGATCTCTAAGTTCTGGCAGCCGAGAAGAAACAGACGTGCCTTTTGCAGCGCCCAGACGATCGCGAGCGCCTCGCCTTCTACCGCTGCATATCGCTGTTCAGCCGGTGTGAGGTACCTGCTGCCGCACAAAGGCTAGTTTCCAGCCGGTTCTTGCAGCAAAACGGCCGCTCCATTCCCGAGAGCGACAGTGCTGTGCATAGACCAACAAATCCTACTCCTGTCTTGCTTCCAGTCCCGTGAGAAGAGCCGTAGGTTTATCTTTATCATAGTACTGAAGCCCACGGGCTATCAGTTGGCAGACAGTCGACTTGACCTCTTCGAACCGTTTTTTGAGTTGCTCATCCCAATAGACGTGTTTGCTTTGCGAGTTCTTCAGCAGCGCCCTGAACGGTTCCATGATGGGCGCTGTCGCCATGAAGGGGGCCATCTGATTCACTAGCCCAGCGAATGATCGGATATCGGTTATGGTTGGCTTCTCTGGCATTGGGAAGTGCGAGACGGCTGCGAGTTTTCCAGTCGCAGGTGCGTAACTGTTCCAGCCCAGGTTGAAGCCCACAAACTCAACCTCTCTTCTGCAGAACTGAAACTTCTCCGGTGACAGCGTTATACCTGCTCTTTTGCAGGTTTCCAAAAAGTCCCAGCAATGCCAGAATGCCTGCTCCACGCTGCTATCATAAAGCAGCACGTCGTCTACGCATTTGAATTTGCGTTCGATGTCTACGACAGCATCATCGTACCGCCTAGTGTACGCGTCAGACGCCGATACGTGGCCCATCGGGGTACGTAGGTACCGATAACGACCCCACGGAGTAATAAAGGTCGTTAGTGGTCTGCTTTCCACTGCGAGCCGCACCTGGTGAAAGCCCCAGAAAGCATCTAGAGTTGTCTTGTACGTATGTTGAGGGACCGACGATACCATGTCAAATGGCACTCTGGTGTGATGAGTCTCACGTACACAGTACTTGTTGAGCTCTTGGTAGTCAATAGTTCGCCGCGGCTTTCCGTTTGACTTTGGTACGACGACCATTTGCGCACACCATACCGAGGGTTCGCCAGTGGGCACTTTTTCGATGATGCCCATCTTCTCGTCTTCATCGAGTTGTGCCTTAACTTCTGCCTCCCAGTGCTTGCTGATTGGTATAGGGGAGTGACGGACGTGCGGTACAGCATCCGCCATCAGGTGGATTGTTTGAGGTGGACCGTTCATTTCAGGCAGAGGAGCACCCTCTTTGTTAAAGGTCGGTTGGGCAAATTGTTCCTCAGAAATCCTCAAGTTTAGGAACATTCTTCTTCCGTAGGTGGGCAACGGCAGCCGAAACGGCCGATCTGGAAGACTGTCAGCTGTCTTTTTCGTTTTGGAGCACGGACTTTGAACGCCGTTTACCGCCCCTGTCAGATCGCGGATCTGCATGTGATGCGGGAAGTTCTGATGCACAAGTCCCAGTGCCTTACATGTCCCGACTGACAAGAATAGCCGTTCGACACCCTGAATGAAGAAGATACGTTGAACCGTACTCATGCCTCCAAACTGAAGCGTACACAACTTGGAACCCAGAATCCTCAGGGCACCTCCCCGTGCGTTGCCCGTATCTCTTACCGTCTGTTTTGTCCAGATCCACTTTTTTGCGTCCCATGACTTTCATCTGCAGCTTGGCCTGCAAACGCAGGCATTCAAGACTCTGTCATCTGCTACTGCAGGACACGTCGTGCAGAGCCACACTTAACATGTTTTCACGAGCAGCTCGATCTCTTCCAAGTTTACTTTTGGGTTCGCTACGGTGTGCAACTTCGAACTTTTCTGTCGTGACTTGTTGAAGTCCTGACACGGGTCCTGTCTCGTCTTCTGAGCTTACACGATTATTAGCGAACACTCGAGCGTGCGCTGGGGCATTGAGCTTTCTGTGACCGTTCCCGCGCAGTTGAAGCCATCTGAAGCCCTTCGGACGACCGGTCTGTCAATTTGCGGCATTGCTGCGAGTTTCTTGTTGTTCTCGGGCTGCTGTCCTGGCACGAGGCGGGCCTGGTTCTCTTCTCTCAGCTTTAGCCTTTTTGTACGTAGATTTTAAAGCCGCTAGAAGTGCATCATTCCCCGCTGCTGCTTCAGACAGTGCCTGTAAAGCATCACTGGATTCCATTCCGGCAGCGACCGCGGAATAGTCCACGTCTTGAGAACATCCGGAGCGAGCAGCCTCAAACATCTCTAACTTGGTTACAAGGCTGCTGAGGGACGGGTATTTGTCTATATTTTGATATAGATCAAGCTTCAATACATCGCTGCTGAGACCAGCCAGCACGCGATCCCGGACGCACCACTCGCTTATGTCCCTTTTACAGTGTGGACACGCAAGGTCACACTCGAGTGCCTGTTGCTCGCACCTGTGTACGAAGGCCTTGCCGGATTCGCTCCCGGCACTTGCTGCAAAGGTGATGGAATTTTTTCCTTTTCCCTGGCGGGGGTTTGACGACTTCTTTTATGATGCCTTCCAGTGCCGCCATCGCATCATCTGGTGTCAAGTTTTCCCAGCCATCACCGTACTCGGCCTCGATTACTCGTTTCATTTTTTTCGTCGCACTGCATACGTAAGCCGATGACCGTGGTGCGATCATCCCAGCCCGCTATCTTTGCGTACCCTCCAGTGCCATGTAACGCGTCGCCAATCCGCCACTGCTGCATCCGACATAGTGTAGGAAGCCTTTTCTGGCAAGGAAGAAGCAGGGAGCCTGGTGGGCATGGTCGGGGCTCCGTTCCTTACTGCGCTTGTCTGTGATGGCGTGACATTCGCCTGACCGTGCTGCTGCGCCAGCAACTGCATGTTCTGCGCCTGCATCATGCGCTGCTGTTCCTGCATCATGGAGAGACAATTGCATCCTGTTTGTTGCTGCATCAATGCAGCACCCGATTGGCATCAATCGCAGCTGTCAGAACAATCGCGTCATTGGCCGAATTGACGCATCTTCTAAAGAATCCGCTGGTTGTCTTCGCCGATGGATGTTGTTCCTCTCGATCGACCTAAGGCCTCATAGTTTGAGGTCACTGTTCGCGCATTATGCGTGTGTTCAAAGAGCTAAACATCAATTGAGAATAAACTACTATTCCAAATGCTTAGGTTTCTAAACAAATAGTAATTATGCCAGGACCGTTCGCCATGTAAGATACACTCCCAATGATGAAGCTTAGATCCAAGTGTATTTCCGTAATTCAACTGACTGGTTTTATAATAATAATCACTCGCGTGCGCATTCCCTCGATCGGACTCCTCCACTGACTTAAAACTACATTTTATTAAATAATGGTAGTCTTGGTCTGGTCACAATATACAAATGTATGAAAAATGGGTCTTGGAGTACCGTTGTAGTCTTGGTAAAACACTGTGCTTCGAAACACCAAAGGGCCACATCATTACGAAAGTGAAAGCAGCATTTCCCACGTTTCGCTCTCAGAACAAGCCTAGCTTTTAAAAATGCTGCCCCCGGTCAACATTCTAAAATATCTTTAGTTTATAAATTTGTTTGTCCAAAATTATACCAAATGTCTACCAAGCAGCGAAGGTGGCTTGGTAAAACCATCGGATCCGCCTGTACCGGACGGCGGATAGTTCCTATCAAAATCAACCACATGTTCGCCAAGATGTACCGAATACGCCGTCGAACTAGAAATAGGTAGCTTATAATGTCTGCTACTAGCAACTATATTTTGGGTCTAATCAGGCTTCCAACTTCCAGTCCTGCCTTGTGCCATATTGGTATTCTTGCCGTGCTATGTGAACAGCCTATTTCATGTGTGAATCATGACGAGTTCCTTTATTTAACAATGAATACTGCACGTCTGTCAATACAGTAACAGATTTCAGATTTACATTCTGCTGCAATTAAATACTGAATACTGCACTTAAGTATTCGATGCAAAGAGCAGACGAATGCAAAACAAGATGTGGCTCCTGTGATGGATCATTTGTGATGAAAAGTAAGCCAACCTGGCAATAAAAATCAAATTTTGTTCTCCGACGTCGTCCAGCAGGTCGGCGCATTTTACCACCCCTGCTCGGTTATTAGCTTTCCGAATTATTACGCGTTTGTTCGTTTATTACAGGAATTGTTACTTGGGGGGGGGAATAATTTCAATTGCCACCCCTGTCAAGCGTGGGATGGGGGTGTGGGGCGGGGCTTTTGCCCCTGCCGCCCCCTGGATCCACCAGTGTGTCGCCACCGTGTAAAAGCTACGTTGATTGTGAATCGCTCCAGACCAAAATAGTCTGCACGTCTGACGCAGACGTGCCACTTTCCCAGCTCTGCTACCTGCTGCCAAATTGCTACCAAATAGAGAAAACACAAACGAGTAAATAGAGGAAACACAAACGAGGCAAACACCTTTTTTTCTCGTCAAAACGTTATTTTTCGCAGCCATTACCCATTTGTCATCACCAGTTTCAGCGGATATGGGGAGCGGGCTAATTTGTATTGCGGCCCCTGTCCGGCCTGGAATGGGGGAGGTTTTAGCTCCTGCCGCCCTCTGGATCCGCCAGTGAGCGCTGTAGAATATTAAGCACAAGGTGGGTGGCCCTATTCCGTCACCATTGTCGCTGTGACAAAGTGCGGGAAGTTTGGAGATGATGTGACCAATGTGTGGAGATGTCACTTCAAACGACATGCAAATTTTCCTTCAAGTGTTGTTTCCGACGAGCTGCATGCATAGACAATCTTCTGCTTTAAAAGTCGTGGCAGGTTTTGTTAATATCAGCATCTGTGTGTGGAAGTGCGGCTGGGTGATTTGTGATTTTTGCATGGCGTTTATCTTATGATTACTGTCGGTTATTACTCACGATTGGTTTCCGAGAAACAGTAACTTGTGAATATTGTGATCTGGACTCTGCTTCTCATTCTGGCTTTGTAAAGGAAAAACAAAGTATTGAAGAAAGCACGTCAAAAGAAAACATCCAGAGCGTTTACCGGAATTTGGGAAGAAACCACGTGCACGAAATCATTTCTGGGACAAGTTCTTAATGGCCATATATTATTATGTGACCTGCAGCGCCGTCAAATTTGTCCAACTGCTGAAGCGTCAAATACCCACATTTTGTGAGAAAAAAATACCTCAGGTCATTTCAGGTCAGGTCACCAGGTCAGGTCACGTGATCCTACCTCTAAAAAGTACGGTTGTATCACAGTGACATATTTGGGCCGATCGTTTTCAAACTAACAGGATTTCATATTACCCGTTTTCACGATGGATTGTCTTGCACGAAATATTTTAAAACATTTTAAAATATTTTAAAATGTTTTAGTAGTTGCCGCTTTTACGATGGACTAATTTGCGAGAAATGTTTTAACCCTCGCCTTACGGTCCCGTAGGGTGAGGGTTAAAACATTTGTTTGCAAATTAGTCCATCGTGAGGGAAAGCGCGCTACTACTCAAAACATTTCGAGCCGGATACACTATCTCACAATGTTTTAAAAACATTTCAATGCAAAATAGTTCATCGTGAAAATGGCTATTGTAGACACATTTTTTGCGTTCATGAGTGAGGAGGTAGCCTCGTTTGGACGTCATGAAAACTTTTTTGCAAGCCCTCTGCTTAAGGGCGAAAAATGCCCACCCCTCCAGCCGTCTGTAAATCGTGGCAAACGCACCTACACAAGCGCGTTTATATCAGCCTCCGGCAAAGTCACAGGTAACAGTTCTGAGCAGAGGCATACGGCGGGTAACTATGTGGGCCGCGCTCAAAAACCTCACTCTACGACGGACACAGGTAGAGGCTTTCCCATGGGTTGGATATGAGAAGGACGACGAATTTTTCAGATGGCATTCTGCTAGTGGCTCGTAACTAATTGCATAAACTGGGGATTTGAGGGAGATAGGAGTCAGGGGAACTAGTTTGCATGACGAGAAAATTGATACTTGCTATGCAGCGGCCGGCTACACACTGTCTGTGATCTGATAACGGCTGAGCCTGTGCTGATCTCTTTGTTCTGTCGATTACTTTAGTTAGTTGTGGGAGGGCCAGCAAAGAGAGGCTGACCACAGTCCCCGCGCTGTCTCTGATAGTTGGGGAAGAGGCGCCGGCTCTTGTGTGAAACTATTTAGTTCTGTCGGTGATGCCCCCAATGCCCTCCAGTGACTTGGTGTGCGTAGCTGGAGACCGTGGGGCGAGACCTCTCACGGATACGCCTTCCTAGTGCTTACTCTGAAGTAGCCGTAGTGGAGGAAGGCGCCGCCTGTGAGCTTTGTGGTGACCTGGTCTGTGTCTGCCTTTTGGTATTCACCTGCTGCCATATGTACCAAAAGCTCTAGGATAGGGATGTAGTGAATGCGGTGGACTCACTGGTCTTCGACTATGCATACCAGTTAGACTGCCTTGGAAGTGAATCCCTCTTGAATTACTTAAGATGTTAGTGGATTTTCGCGGATGAACCTGGTAGGAGTTACACTGCATACATATAACAATAGGCGGTGGTGACTATTCTTTAGGGTCTACTGTTAAGACAAAACATTTTTCCTAAATTATCATATGTGCACTGGTCTGGAACATATATATTGCTTACGCGCATTTACTTCTCCTCTACTCGGCTGTGAGTCTGGGAGGGACCCGCGTGCCTACGTGTCTAGCGGGCTTGGTGTTAACTTCTGTGTTCGTAGATGTACTTTCAATAGCTATAAGCAGAAAAACGTTTTCTGACACCGTTTTCTGACGCGGCGCGTGCTATGCGCCATGCTGATCCCTCACGTGAGTCGGAACATGTTAATAACATAATTGGTTGAATGCGGTTATCAGATGGCGAAACTGCTTGTCAATCGGATGCAGGATTCCAAAAATATTAGCTCTTTAGAGTGTTGGGACGGGTCGGTCGCTTATATGAGACAATCTCGTATTCAGTAAGGACTCGCGAGCGCTTCGCGCTCGCTCATAATCATAAATGACATAGTGGCATCTTACCCAGTTATCTGTTTAATTCCCTTTATTGCTGAAACCAATTTATAAGAGGCATATGTGAGTACTGCTTCTTTTCTAAGTCCATATTTTACCGTATCATTACCATCCCTTTTACCGTTTATGCTTCCGTTGATGTGTGATTTAATGAGCACGTTTGAGTGACATGTTAGCGTAAAATTGTATCGTGGACCTTGTGTGGTCGTTAACAATTAGGCGGGGTGGATGAGCCTCTGTTCCAATAAACGAATTTAATTATTTTTCGTTTCCATGACGACGGAACTTGCACTAAATATACAAAATTACGCGTTATCTTATATGCCACTATCTATCTTAATATGCCATATCCCATTTCCTCTTCTTTGTAGCCATCCACAACATTACGGACCAGGAGCATTACTGCATTAGTCGAATAGCAAGCACATAGAGCATAACAGCACGAGCATTAGCCGATCGGCATTTATCTTGCCACCGGCCACTGCACCACATTGACCAGTATGCGTCAGCCGATATCGACGAAAAGCGTGGGCGTCGCAGGCAGTGGAGTGCCCTGCCAACACGGCTGAGCAGCGCCGGCCGACTTTGACAGCTGACGGGAACTCCGCCCTGCTGACGCTGATTGCCGCGGACCAATCAACAAACAGAACATTTATAACGCCGGGCAAAATCAAGCAGAGGCACCGGAACTGTCCGAAAGTTGAGGGGGGGGGGGGGCGGAGGCATTCTGAAGTCGATTCTTGCCATGCAACGCCAATAGGCGTAATGTTACAATCTGACAATGTTGGGGAGCGGCTGCCCTCCCTACCCCCCCCCCCCTCCCCCGGTTCCTGCGTCCTTGAAACCAAGTTTGGAAAATTTTGTTAATGTTAGGTGCAACTTACACGGTTTTTTCAACAAGAACACCCACATGAACACAATAATATTAGCCACAAGAAGACATGGCTTTCACTTAGCGAGCGAATTCGAAGCGATAACAAATAACTGTCCGCCCAGTGAGGTCACCCACCACCAAGGACGGATGGTGTGGCCATGAACGGAGGAACCAAGAAAACAATAAACCAAAAAGGCGTGTTTCTAGACCAGTTTTGTCTCAGAAATACAGTTCCGGTAATAGTTTATCTACATCTCGTCAATAAAAGCCAAAAAACGCGATTTCAATATATGTCGTCATGAGTTACCAGCGCTGTAAATACGATCACTCGGTCAAAAATGATGGTCATTAAAAAAAAATTGTGTGGTAGTTGTTTGCATATATTAATAGGACATATCTTTTTAAAGATATTAAACAATATTTTATAATCATTTTATTTTATTTTTTAAATTGTTGGGGTCAAAACAAAACTTTGGAAAATCCGAGATTGCCATATTGTAGCCCTCGTTATTTTAAATTTGAATCTGTTTTTCGATTGCATTCTGCTTATTATATTGCCTTTGTACGGTCTGCTAAAGTTTAGCTGATTTATGTGTAAAAACCGTGTGTAGTGACGTCACTATATTCGCTATATTTCAACAATGTAGTGACGAAATTGCTTCATTTTTGCACGGAAGACGTTAGAGTAATGTAGAATAAAACACCCAAAGTTTAACATCGATAGCCTTAATCGTTTTTGGGTTATAACGAAAAAAACGGCAGGGGTTTTGTGTGTTAAGGCGAGTTGAGGCGAACTGGACCTCCGGCCCAGTTCACCTCAACCAGCGATGTCTCAGCTCTCTGCGAGGGCTATGGCCGGAGGTCGTTGACCCAGGTGACCAGAGACTATCATGGGTGCCCAAACCCTAAGCCCAGCCCAGCCGAAGCCCATGAACACAAGCCAGGACGCCAGAACCGGACCCATTCAATTTCATAATAGATTACCCATGCCCATTTGGGCCCATTTCAGATAAGTAGTGATTTATTTTCCACAAAATTTCAACCATTTGTCCTAGCATGTTGACTTTCATTACTATTACGATAATAATGTCACGCATCTGTGATGTTGCTGGTGGATTTGGACTATCGACACTTTCAGGTCAGATTGGATCAGACTTTGGATCAGACCATTGATTTGGATTTTTCAATCTTACACCACTATTACTTACCATGATTTATTTGTTCATAAATGCAAAAAGTTTATGTTTAGTGTCCCATATCATTTAGTAACTTATTTACCTGATTTCAAATGGTATGTCAAGTAAAACAAACGCTTAGCGGACATTATTGGAAGTTGCTTTACCATGCCCGCGCCAGTACCATGAAAAGGTAAAAATGCATACCCAACCACAGGCAATCGGAAAGAAATGAGTGGGTACCCATGGGTGCAACCGATCCATGACAATCACTGATTTCGAGTCCGGCGAAGACTCAGCTCGATCTTGATGCGTGCTGCTACGCTGAGACAGTGGCGGATCTAGGGATCTAGGTTTGATTCTGACATATCGAACACTTTGCGGTCAACATTATCATATTGGATCAGACTTAGGATCAGAAATGATTAAAATATATTACTGCCCTATTACTTACTACGATTTATTGTCGTCATATAATTGCCAAAGTCTATTGTTTAAGCGTCCTATATCATTAAAAAAACATATTTACCTGGTTAAACATCTGATTGTCAAGTAAAAAAGAACGCTTAACGATATTTTTCTAAAATTGCCATACCCATGCCCGCCCAGTACCAAGATACCCATGCCCGCCCAGTACCCATGCCCGCCCAGTACCCGCCCAGTACCTATGAAAGGTAAAAAATGCATCCCCAACCCAGACAATCGGAAGAATTGAGTGGGCACCCATGGGTGCACCCAGCCCATGATAGTCCCTGCAGGTGACCTGGCCCGCACAGTGACCACGTGACTATGGCCTGACGTTAGCCTTTACACAGGAGCCCATTCATTCAGCCGACTTTAGTCAGTCACTTGTTGCGCAATCGTTTCGAGAACGCTAATTGGCCGGGTGCGGACATGGCTGGCTGGGGCGTCAGGGGCGCAAGTAGGAATTTAGTTACGAACGTTGCCGATAGATGACTCTGAAGATTGTTTGCAAATATATAATAAATCCATGAATGCAAACAAAAAATGAGTATTGCATTTTTAGGACAACACAGCCTGCCAACAGCATGCATAACTTGCAACGATTTCAACAAGTGGTTTAGGAGATATAAGCGATTATCTGAGTCGCCACTAGTACCAACCATTACTTTTGTAGTGACCTGTACCACGGCGGGTGATTAGAGACTAGAGGTTGGCAAAAGTGATCATTTTTGGGAACAGACCGACCCAGGTCCCAAAGCTAGAAATGGACCCAGTTATACCGATGCAAGGCAAGTTTGGACCCAGCAGACCCAGCCAGCAAAATGTGTCTCCCAGCTAAATTGACAATCTGCCCACTCTACAGTTAGTGAAGTAAAATTACTCTTGTAGGTTGACAAATTCATTTAAGTTTCATATTGGCCAGCGCACCAAAGGAACATGGCTTATCAGTGTCCTACTTTCGTAAAACCAGCATGAAAATAAGTTGGACCCAGTTTGTACCCGGTATCATTTGGCGGGAAACCAGTCTGGGACCACTGGGTCCAGGGACTGGGTTCTTAGAGACTGGTTCTCGGGCTCCACGTTTTTGCGACCTCTTAAGACCCTAGGGTTTGTTGTCAGATGCAGTTACAAAATGCCACCGCCAGGAATTTCCCCCGCCATTGACTGAAATCTCAGCCGAACGTCATTGACTGGGGGAGGGCGAATATCACCCCTTGATTATCTTTCTAACTGCAATTGCAATGATCGCATGTGTCGCCAGGGAATTAACATGGGTGAGGCAGTCAGGAAAGGGGAGGGGGCGCTGTCTCGTGTATAAATTAGTAGGTTGATGACTATATGCATATCACCACTGTTAATACGTCCCCCGGGTTAACCGCTACGAACGTCCTGTTTATATGAGCTGTAATCAATTGGGAAATAATTTGAAAATATGCTTTCAATCTGACTCCATGCAATGCTGCTGGTTGACACGGATTGTGTAACTGCATGTTAAGATTAAGAATAAGATACTACGCATCAATTATTAGGTATACGCAAAGAACACGGCTAAGAAAAATGCATCGAAATATAATGTCCTATTTGCAATATAAGTATGGACGCCCGCCGATCCCCTTGCAGCAAAATGTAACTTCATATTTCATAGGCTAATATTGATATTTGCCATTAAAGGAAAAACAAAATAAACTAGTCCTTTCTTTGCTGCTGCCGTCCTTTGCTGCTGCCGCGTTGAAGCCACATCTTATTACATAAGGTAATCCTATTCACCACTAAAATAGAATAATCAACGTATACTAGACCATACGAAACAAAACTTGATAATCACGTCGCCTGGCACAAAGGTCGCGTTGAAGCCGCATCGTATTACACAACCTAATGATATTTACCACTAAAAGGAGATCAATAATGTATATTTAACCATACGCAAAAACAAAATAATCACGCCACCTGTTACAAAGGTGCTGCCGCGTTGTCGTCGCATCGATTTTCTCCAGAAGACAAGATCGAGCTGAGTCTTCGGATATAGTTTGTCATGGGTGCCCAAACACCAAGCCCAGCCCAGCCGAAACCCATGAACACTAAGCCCAGACCCAGACGAAACACATTCAAATAAATCATATTTAGGCCCATGTCCGGTCCGGTCCATTCAGATTAAGCAGATAATCATTTTCACAAAATTTGCTACCATTATCCTAGCATATTTACTTGCATACTATTAACGATAAATAATATCACGCATCTGTGTGTTGCTGTGGATTTGGACTAATCGAACACTTTCAGGTCAGCATTGTATGTTGGATCAGACTTTGGATCAGACATTGATTTGGGATTTTTCAATCTTACATCCACTATTACTTACCATAGATTCTATTTGTGTCATAAAATTGCAAAAGTTTATTGTTTAAGTGTCCCATATCATTTAGTAACATATTTACCTGATTCAAAAACTGGTTGTCAAGTAAAACATAACGCTTAGCGACATTATTGGAAGCTTGCTTTACCCATCCCGCGGCCCAGTACCTCAATGAAAGGTAAAAAATGCTCCCAACCCAGACGATCGATAGAATTGAGTGGGTACCCATGGGTGCAACCGATCCATGACAATCACTGATTTCGAGTCCGGCGAAGACTCAGCTCGATCTTGATGCTTGCTGCTACGCTGAGACAGTGGCGGATCTAGGTTTCGAGTTGGGGGGATAAAAATTTCGCTCCGCGTTTCGTTGGCGAAACGTTGTTGAGCGAGGGGTTAGGGTCGGGTCGTCAGCCAAATAATGTTTCATCTAGTGCAAAATGTGTTTGCTCAGGGGGGCTGGCCCCCGTTCCTACCCCCTGGCTACGTCTCGAGACCCAGGGATGTAGGAACGTCACGAAACGTAGGGGCCAGTGAAACTATGATCTCGTCTTGAGAGAAACCTCGCATTTTTTTTCTTCAAATTTTGGTCTGTTCACGTTCTGGAGAACCCTAAGCCACCAATACTTTTTTCACTAAACAAAATGCAATATTGCAGCACCAAAATTCACCGAAGTGCCTCCCGGCCGACCCCCGGCGAACCGAACCGAGGAAAAAAACAGGCCGGGCCGCCGGGGGTCGGCCTGGCAGTGTTACCCCCGGCCCCTCCTGTTCCTACGCTTTCTAATGGAAAGGAGGATGTACGACTTTAAACAGCGCTGCCGCATTCGCACCTCCCTTTCTAAAAACCGTGGGGTTACCTAGATATAACTGCCGCTAGACACCCATGCTAATGATATTAAGACGTGCTTGTCCACACCCACGGTGATCAATGACATGAGTTGTCCACGCAAAAGTTCTGAAACCGTGTTGACACCACTGTTGAGCCGTGAGCGGGGATAGGCATAAATCAGGACTTACCTGGACACAAATAACAACCTGCCGGATCGGTTTAGGGGGGGGGGGGGAGGCAACATCATCTGTTTGCCTATCGATTTTTTTGTTGGGGGAATTTCGCCCATTTTTCCCAACCGTTTATCTGCCACTCTGAACTACCCTGCTCTGAACCATTGCTTCATAGTATAATTAAACTCTATAGTTACATTCTTAATAACTCTCGGCATAATCGAGATAGAGCAGTGAAACTGGCACCAATGCGTTTTTTTCGTCGAGGCACGTTTTTAAACATGCATCATGACCTACTTAAGTCACAACTTGACCTTGACCTGAGGTCAAAATTTGACGTTGACCTCACCTAGCCAACTTGATAATGACTTAAAGCGCCTTGGCGAGAATAACACCATGGCGTCAAAATTATTACGTTAGCCGTTTTCACGATGGATTATTTTGCGCGAAATGTTTTAAAACATTTTAAAATGTTTAAAATAGTTAAGTCGTAGCCGTTTTCACGATGGACTAATTTGCGAGAAATGTTTTATCCCTCGCCCTACGGTCCAGCAGGGCGAGGAATAATACATTTGTTCGCAAATTAGTCCATCGTGAAAGCGGCTCCGACTAAGACGTTTTAAAACATTAAAAAAATTAAAACATTTCGCGCACAATAATCCATTATGAAAACGGCTGTTATCTTAATTACGTAAAAATTTATTTGTGCAAAACATTTAACTATACCAAAAACTATTGCCAAAACTATTGGACCTTTGATGACCTCTAGAGTCTAAAATATTTACCTCAGCTACAAAATAACTAAAATAGTTTCAAAAAATTATTTTGACGAGCTTGGGAACAGTATTTTTATCGCGGCAACGATTCTTAAAAACGAAAACGTATACATTTATAAAATATTCCACTCATAATCACCCAGGAATGCAAATTATTTGGATATTAAATTTATTTTTACCACTCCTATATTAAACTGTCATGTAAAAAGCGCAAAGTATTGAGGAATCAATATTTGTGTACCATATGACAACTCGTTTTCCATGGACATCTGCTAATAACCCAGAAAAAAAACGACGAGATCATGCCAAGGAACCTGCAGTTCATCGTTCCCTAACGTGACACTCAGACACATCAAGTGCAGCACGTGACCAGGTGACATGATGAGGACGGTCGAGTCGACCTGATGAGGACGGTACCTAAACGTCACGCATCGCGTGTGCTCGCTGTGCCTGTCCGGTGCACTCGGAAATGGGCTTTGGACAACGTCAATGATAGACCGAGTGCCGATGGCATACCAAGAAAGAAGCAATAAGGACACATTCTATGACAAGTGAATAGATGGTTTGAATGTATCCGCTCGTAAAGCATCGACTACCTATTTCGATGGATGGAAATGTCATGCATAGGAGCTTGGATAATCTAAAACAATCGACGAGTCGTTTTGCCAGCAGACATCTTTAACGTCGCAGCTCTCACGCCAGAATTCGTTAACGTCGCAGCTCTCACGCCAGAATTCGTTAACGTCGCAGTCCATCGAGGCCGTCTCAGACGGATCGTGGGCGCGCTGAGGGGAGGTAGAAGCTGCTACCGGGTGGCCACCGACGAGCACCAAATGGACCCACCGCCACCACAGTCCACACTCCACGCGCTAATGTCGACACTCGACTCGCAGACTAGTCAGAAACGCTCTCGCGATGGTCAGTTGGACGGTATTTTCAGCTCGTCGGTGGTTGTACCGGCTCGTCAAGCTCCTCAGCTCGGGAGCCTGCTGAGCTGCAGCTTCTCAGCTCGGCGCCTGCTGAGCTGCAGTTTCTCAGCTCGGGAGCCTGCTGAGCTGCTGCTTCTCAGCTCGGGCGCCAGCTGAGCTGCAGCTTCTCAGCTCGGGCGCCTGCTGAGCTGCAGCTTCTCAGCTCGGGCGCCTGCTGAGCTGCAGTTTCTCAGCTCGGGGGCCTGCTGAGCTGCAGTTTCTCAGCTCGGGCGCCTGCTGAGCTGCAGTTTCTCAGCTCGGGCGCCTGCTGAGCTGCAGTTTCTCAGCTCGGGCGCCTGCTGAGCTGCTGCTTCTCAGCTCGGGCGCCTGCTGAGCTGCAGCTCCACGATAAGAGACGGCAGGAGCTGGAGCTGGGTAGCTGGAAGCAAGAAGCTGGTGGAATGTGGAATGTTGAGTGATGTGGAGAGTGTTGCAGGAGTACTATGTCATTATAACACATTGGATGTCGTCGCTACCATTACTTGCACTGGGCTGATGAATGCCTCATGTTATGCGCCAGACGCGGACATTTGTATTTGTATTTGTATTTATATGCATTCACCAACGGGCATGTGCCCAATTACAGGTGAAGTCAAATCAACAATCAGTAACACATCAAACTTCCCAATCGGAACAACCTTACATTATTGACGCGTCACATAGTGGGTCTAACATTTGATGCATACGCCAAGACCTGCCTTTTCAGCTAACCTAGCGTATCGTAAAAAAATGGCGGAACTTGGCAAAAACATAGAAAGTCGTTGACGGTACGAGGAATGCGCACAAACAGTCCGGACTCCGGACGACACAGTAATCACTCTGGCGAATGGCAAATCGACAGTGCTCTTGTCGCGATTATAGTTTGCCTTGTTGGCGCATGGAGCTTGAAACACTCCAGTATGGGTGTGATAATGAGATCAAGCCTTTGCATAGTTTGCACAAAAACAGAACACCCCACTGCGCACGCCGAGCTTCTAAATGTGATACATAGCATACTGACAGCAGATCACAGTATGCCAGAGACGGTCCATCAAACGCCATATGACGCGCAAGCCACATAAAAAATCAATGCTGCACTCTCTCCACGCGAACGAGATGGCATCTGGCTGCACCACTCCATATGACCGAACAGTATTCAATAATTGACCGAACGTTGGCGTTATAAGCAGCCAGAGCCGCCTGCTTATCCAGCTTACACCGGAGGTAGGCCGACTGGAATGTCCGAATGAGAAGACCTAGTGCTCGATTGGATTTGGTGACGATTGAGTTCACATGATCTGCGAAAGTCAGCTTTTGGTCGAGAATGACACCCATGTCTCGAATGGACTTGACGTTCTCCAGTGTCATGCCATCAATTGAGTACGGTGATTCAATGAAGTCGCGTTTAAGAGTAATTTTGACAGATTTGCATTTTGAAGCATTGAGTTTCAGTTTCCAGTCGGCCGCCCAGCGCGTCACTGCGTTTAGGTCCTGCTGGAGTACAAGGACATCTGTTTTGGACTTGACCTCATGAAACAATTCCAAATCGTCAGCAAAAAGCAAACGGTTGGCGGAGATGACGGTGGGCAGGTCGTTTATGTAGAAAGAGAACAGAAGCGGAGAGATGTGACCCCCTTCCGGTGTTCCAGACACAGCCGGAACCCACTTGAACACTTTTCCATTTAAAACTACCCGCTGCTTACGTCTCCCTAGGTATGATGTTAGTGTAGAGCGACGCCATCTAAATCGTACATTTTCCCAAGTTTATTCAGTAACAATCGGTGGTTAACACGTGCACTTTTGTGTCCTCCCACATGTTTTTCGTGAATATCTCGAAAACGAAGCGGTGCAGGGCGTTGGTGTTTGTGCGACATTTACGGCAACACAATAGTGGATCGTTTGCGGTTTGACGTATAAAATCGAAATCGGTCGATACATTTTTGAGTTATATGGATTTGAATTCCAAAATGGCGGCCAAAATCGAGGTCGGCGAAGCGATATCTTCGGAACCAACAGTCAGATCGGGACGAATCAAACGCCATTTGGTATCCAATTTTACTGTTCATCCCCAAACAGAACTTCAGACACATTGCTGTTGACCTGTGACGTCACACAGGTCAAATCCCCAAAATGGTGACATTTGGCCCGATTTGACCTTTGTGACCTCGTTTGACCTTTAAGATACTGACCTAAGGTCACCAAAATTTCAGAGAATGTAGATCATTACGCCACCTACCTACCCTGTAAACTTGAACGTTCTAGCTCTCATACTTTCTGAGATCTCAGGGGAGGCACTTCAGTACCCCCTCCAGGGCGTGTTAGTGGCATACCCCTCTCCAGTGCGCGTGTTAACGCTCTGGAATGCATTCGTAAAATCGGTATCAGCAGTGTTAAGCTGGCTCTTGTTAGAGATGGCTGTCCACCCGCGCGATAGGAAGGAAGCAATATTTGTGGCACAAGAGCGGTTTGGAACGAATCCGTGCTGGAACGGGGAAAGGTGTGGCTGAACATGTTGGAAGATCTGGTCACAGACCATGTTTTCAAATACTTTTGCACATATGGGCAACAATGAAATGGAACGATAATTTTCCGGGTTGTTTCGCGCTCCCTTCTTGAATTAGGTAGGTACTTTGTTAGCTTCAGCCCATTGTTCAGGTAAAATTCCTGCGGACAAGGACATTTGAAAAAGTTTGCACAGTGGGGCGGCCAATTCATCTGGACATTCGCGAAGCATGCGGGCGCTAAATCCGTCTGGACATATTTTGATCGTCGAGCGACGCTAGCGCCACGCTGCGGACGCCATGATAAATATACCGTTTAATTTGAGTTATTTGTTTAAAAAATGCCAACACAAAGTGCTTGTTCATAATTTACCGAATTATCAAAATTTGGATAAATATGTGTCTAACAAAAAATATATCTTACCGTATCTTCCCTTATTCCAGGAGCGTCACCAGACAATTGATGGACCGGACGGGCTTGTTGTTGCGCTGACATTAATATAGTTTGATCATTTACGAAAAATAGTTCCTCTTTACCAGAAACTAACTATGATACTACGTGATACTACATTACAATATTCTGCATCACTTTGGCTAAATTTACTTAAATATTCCAACGTCACTTTGCGTCGAATATCTGACATGCATTATTTATATAAATTTGTGGAATTGCTACATGAGGAATTTCAGTGAAATTTTTCCCATTATGATACTGTATGATAAAGCATTGCCTTGTCTATCGAAAGGTATCGAGCTTGAAAAATGTCTTTAAAATGTGTATGCGTCAAATAGTGCTGAAATGAGAGATGCAACTTTAATTAAAAGTTAAAACTGAAAACTGAAGGTGGAAATTTGAAATAGATAAGTATATGAACAAAAGACATGTTCCTTGATATTTTTTGTCTCCGAAATAAAGTGCTGACATTTATTCGTCTTCATTTAGTCATTAAGAGCAAAAAAATGCAAGTTTAAAATATGACGTCATGACCCGTAAGTTATTCATGCCTACTTAGAAAGCCATAAGTCAGTCAAAAATAAATATAGTGCTTTGAAATTATATTTGGGTGTTGTTCATAGGGTCTGACATATGCTGGTTGATGCAAATGTTTGAAAACTTATATTTTTATGGAATTTTCCAGCATTTTTTTTTAAATTTGTGGGGTAAAAAAATGTGCCGTTTGTTAAGCTTAGGTGGATTTCTCTTCAAAACTCGTGTTTCTCGTCAAAACTGCAGTGACGTCTCTCAGTTTGATATATTTCTAAGCATTTTCGGCTAAATCGTTTAATTTTCATCCGCAATGTGCTCATCCGCAATGTTCACTGTCATACACTCGACTCATCCTTTCTGTTGGAAAAGTTTCCCCGGATGCCCCATTCGCGTAGTGCCTCCGGAGAAATGAAGAGCGCTTCCAGTTGTACCGCACGCTCGTGTCAACACGTTTAAAAATAGCTAATTTTGTCGCTCTGCCGAAAACTTTGCAACGCCTTCTGGACCTCCAAACCTGACATCGACGTGTGAATCATGGGCATTGTATTAAGGAAAACATGTGATCACATACTCGTGCGCGAAAAAGTTTAGGAAGTAGGATAACCAAAGTGTTATGATGTGTTCTGGTATGTTATGCTGTTTTAACTTTGTCCATTCGTTAGTGTCTTGTCTGTTTTTTCCTAGTGACTTCGTCTGTAATTGGGCTACTTGTCCGTTGATGATACTCTGAATAAACTAAACTAAACTAAACTAAATTTTGGCACAAATACGTAAAGGTGATGTAGGAGAGAATGCCCGAAGTTTCGCGTTGGTAGCGCTGTTCGTTGTGTCTGTCCGCCCCATTGCCCGCATTAGCAAAGGGCACGAAGCGTACCCAGTTTCATTATTATTGAATTTTAGTAAATATTTTCCAACAGATTGCCACTTTAGAATACAACTAATACACAATTACACAGATGAGTATTGTTGCAACTTGAACTCAGTCTGCCTCCATTCACTCAGCCAACAAATTTCTCATCTTGGGAGACATGTGTATCTCTCAAACAACACAAGTAACCTTTGCATGACAAGAAACAACCCGCGCAACGCGCGTACCAATACCATCCCCACACGGCGCACACGACGGCCGACTGGCGCACCCTCCTTGGCCACCCACTGCGCAACATACACTGCAAGATGATAGACGCCGTGAAGGCCACTAAGCCCCATCCGGGAGAGAAAACAGGTATCAACAATAATACGATATGATAAATTAAACAGAGCAGCGAGGACGATACGATATAAATTAAATCACAATATAGCAGAACCTAATAAGCCAGACCATTTTAACATCATTATTTACGACAGTTCAAGAATCATCGAGTGTTTTAGAGTATGTTCTTTAGAACACGCTTGGAGGTAGGGAAAGGGGTGAAACCTCACCCACTGAGTAATAAGTGCAGCCCATCATCCGATCTCATTAATATATACTTCATTTGTTAGATATTTGTAATATCTATTGTTCTCTAAGACTGGAATAACCTTACGCAAAAGACGGTTCTGCTATTTGAACCGTTATTTGTATGATAAAATGCCCATTTAGCTCATGTCAGATCCTGCTGAGATTTTATCGGCGGCTCAGTTATCCCTTTACTAACAAGCAGAGGTTGAAGCGCCGAAAGCGACCTAGATTTGCGAAACTAACCGTTCTGACAATCGGGACCATGCCTGGTTTAAGTTGCTCAAGTTGTTTTCAGCTGAATAAATATATGGTAAATTTGTGTCACATTTTGTTGTATGAAGGAGGCATGACTCCGTCTTTTGTCCTAAATTTGATTCACCAAAGCTGACTTCTCGGCCAATTTTCCCACTCTCTCACTCTCAGCCGATGCAGCATATCTGCCTTTTTTCTTATGTATTTACAGTATTGATTTCCTCCACCTAGCCGACGGTTATGCGAATAGTAGCAGCTTCGTTGTTTGAATGCAACCTCGACCAGTGCAGCTTAATTATACTGGCTCGAAGGATTTTACCAGATTGAAGCTGAGTGGCTCTAATTTGAAGCATAGCCTTAGTCAACACTCCACAGTATGACATACCAGCAAAGAGCTCAGCTACCCACTTGCTTCTTTCTTAGTACTGTTAAGACGCTTGAATAACGGGAAATATGATTCGCTTAAATTAGTTAAAGGGTCTTAAATTTGCTTTGGTTCCCAGAATAATCTTAGTTCTGATATTATCTTAACAGTGCGTTGCACCGATGCTGACACCATTTTGCGCCATCTGATGTTCACGACCTTGGCTGTTTAACCCACGCCAGCCTCCGAGACAACTTCGTCATGGTGGGGGGGGGGGGCAAAATACCCCCCATCTAACTCGAAAGATAAAAGAGATAGAAAGACACAAAAAAATCGAAAGCTCTCGACATGGACATTCGAAGATGCAGAGAGCATTCTTAGCTCAGGTCATTATTGAGGCCGCCAGAGGTCATCAAAGGTCAAACTTTTCAGTTTTACGACTTTTATTCGAACAACCCCCAATTATACCGGGAACTATGATAGATTGTAACAAACGGAACAGACAACCGAACGTTCTTGAAATATGCAAACCCATTAGATGTCCTCAAAAGTGAGCTCAGGTCAATAGTTTATTTTTTTCCAGAGGTCATTCCAGAGGTCATCAAAGGTCAATTTTTTTTTTGTAAAACTTGTTTTCCTGAATAACCTTTTTTTATCTTAAAACGACAGAGCAATTAGTTTAACATAATCGTGTTTGTCTGGTCGAGACGCTTTGAAACATATATTTGGTGACCTGTTAAGGTCAAATTCAAAATTTTACCTCAGGTCAAAGTCATTTGGTGATCCAGGTAGGTCATGATGCATACGAGGCAACGTGGCCAGACGAGACAAAGACATTGGTGTCATCCGCTCGTCTCTATATTTATTCTATCAATAGTTGTAAGCAAATTATTGCTGATGACCTCAGATGACCTCAGATGACCTGGTAGGGATCACTGAGCAACAATTACACCTTGGTTATCGAGAATGAGATAAAATAACATGATTATGACAGAATCAGCCCGACCCAATGCATATTGTATGAATAGGAAGCATTTGTTTATTTTCCCGTTCACTTATAATGGCGAGGTCAGGAAATTGACCTGACCTTAGGTCACCGATGCAAAAAATCCGAGATTAACCAATTTTAGGTACTTATGATCTCATGAAATCCTGCAAGTTTCAAATGCCGCGGATAAAAACTGTGGTTTTGGCGCGATCACAAATATTTAGGAAGGCAAGGTCACTTGACGTGACCTGTAGTGACCTGACCTGAGATGACCTGAAGTCAGAGTTTTTGACAAAGTTTGGGCAGTTGATGTTCTAACAGCTGTACAAAAATATTGCGGCAACCACCCGCCGTTTTCCCACTATTCCAGAAAAACCTCAGGGGGTCAAAATGACCCCCACCACCACCAGGGCGAGGGTTAACCGTCGTCCGGGTAAGGGGGATGCCACCTCTTCGTTTTCAAAAATAACTCATCGTAGTTATCAAATCTGATCTCAATGTAAACTTGGCATTACCCTAATCTTTGAACAATTTGACATTATACTCTGCCTTTTCTGAGGTCAACCGAGGTCACTGACCTCCAATGACCTCAGATTACTTTGTTTGGCTTCTGAACGTTTCTAGGACAGTTTGTGACGCGTATTTCAATTATGGGATAAATTGTACATGGTTGTATGTTCCACTGCGGTCATGCGCTTCCAAAGGTCGACCGAGGTCACTGACCTCGGATGACCTGAAATTACCTTTTTGGAATTTGGCAGTTTCAAAGTCATTTTGCGACGCTGATTTCAAATTTAGCATGTATTAAGCTTAACGAGATGTTCCTTCACCATTTTGGCTCGATCAGTATTCAATTTTCATACATGTACGATTTGTGACATTTGGGTCATTGACATAACCTCAGAGGTCTCCTATTGACCCAGTACCTTAAAATCTGGTATTAACTGCTTCCTCTCGACACCAGCAACACGCTCGTTTTTTAACCCGCGCGGCGTAGGGGTCTCTCGCTTGAACGCGCGCGTGGGGGGGGGGTAAAATTTACCCCCTCTTACTTCCGAACAATAACTAGCAGCGAGACGCGCCAAGGCGACGATCGAAATAGCTCTCAATTGAAACGAATTGAATGCTATTACCGAATATTTTTCATAGTTAGGTCTAAATGTAAGTCCACGTCAGTGTCACATGGAAGTTCGATGTTAATTGAGTTAGATGGTTCATACTTGCAATTAAATCTTTGATTAAGACTGTCAATGCCACATAAAGCCTCTCAAAGTATAATACATCTATTGATTAAGTAAAAGTGAAATGCATGCAAATGTCGAAGCGTCAAGCTCAGGTCACAAAAGGTCACTGTCACGATAGAGGTCAAATAAGCCTGTGACACATGTTTTAGGGTAATTTTGCACGTAAGAATCGATAGTAACATTTTCATTTTGTATCAACTTGACCCCGTCAAAGGTCAGTCAGGTCATTTATAAAGGTCAAAACTGAAAACTGACGAATATGAATGGAACAAGATTGTTTCGTTAGGTTATGTTTTGTCTCATAACCACAAAATTGACTTTATATATCTGTATCAGGGTTTCAAAAAATATATCAAAAAAAACCGTATTTTATTGAATACATGATTATATGCCTACTTATGGCTTTGGAGAGCAATTCAGTCAGCTCTGAAAAACGAAGCTATTACGTTGAAATTTTGGTCTGGGTTTCATTACACTGGTTCTCATATTATATATTCCTTTTTTAGATTACATTTGGAGACAATTTTGAATTTTGGAAAATTTCTGAAAAAATCAGTTTTTTGATTTGTGGGGGTCAAAAACCCAAAATGTGGGTAAATCGAAATTGCCATTCTTGTAATAATTAAATTCCTTTCTAACAGTTTGCGTTGCGATTTGCTTTAAAGCTATGTTTTTCTACGATGCATCAAATAATTCTTTATCGTTTATTCAACCAAAAATGGCATGACATGACGTCATCTAAAACGTAATATATCTCCCAAAGTTTCTCAACTTTTTTGATCAGAATTTTTTTAGAGACTGTTCAAATTGATGCTGAAGTGAAGGTACTGAAACTTTTTGACGTCGTTATCTGTTACTGTTTATTCAAGTTATTGCGGAAAGTAACGTGAGGTGGGGGTAAATTTACCCCCCCCTACGCCGCCGCGGGTTATATCGCGAGCTCTAGCCTTCAATCAGGGCGAACGCCAAGGGGGTCGTACTCCCTACCTGGACACGCAGTGATCCTGTCCTACCCGGGTGAGGGTTATCTCCAGCTAAGCTGATGATCCTTTTATATTTATTTGAGCAGGGCAGTGGTGTTTTATTTGTACGTAACGCGAAGATTCCAGCTCTCACGTATGTATGCAATGAAGTGTTGTATACACTTTATTGTTTTGTTGGTACTTCTGCTGAATGAATATCACCGAATACTGTCCATCAACTGTCAATCGTACAATTTTTCATGCAGAAGGACTGAGCACGGCAAAGCTCAAGTTTTCCAATCCGACAACAGTGACAGCAATAGCTGCTGTTGTTGCTGCTGCCCTGCTGCTAATGCTGCCGCTGCTCCTGCTGACTGCCCTCCTTCCCGTCACAGATGCCGTGCGCCACGGCGCTGCTGGTGGCGCTGCTGCCTCTCTGGATCCAGGCCACTTCTGCCTCGGCTCAGCTGCAGTTCTCCGAGGACTGGTCGCACGGGAAGCGGTCCGCGATGCCCCTGAGGCCGTCGTCGCTGGCTGCGCTGGTGGGCGCCCTGACCTCCGAGGGTGACGCTGCTCGTGGCGACAGTCGCATGCGCACTGCACCGGGAGCTGGCCAAAAGACCGAGGGAGACATGTGTCCAATCGACGAATCAGTGATGCGGCTTGTTTACGAGGCGATCATGGTGAGTGGAGTGCACCGCAAACGGCGCTTTAAGGCGACCATGTGCTGATTCCGGCCGAATATTTCACATTTACAGCAGTGGTACTCCACAGCGTGATGACAATTTCTACAAACAAATGCATGTATGGATTTTTTTAATTGTGTTTGCTACTGAGGAATATATCAACACATTTTACTTCCCAGAAAGTGATTTGGTATAACATTTGTTGTGGTAGAAGGGTTTGAGTTTTACTCAAGCGGTCGTGTGAAATAGTGGCAAATTTCCCGGGATAAAATCCCCTTTTAACCCGCCTTGGCTGGGGAGAACGCCCCCCCCCAGGGATTTTCACTTTAACTCAACAACGAACGGCGCTATTAACGCAAAACTTCGGGTACCTTATTGTACATCGATTTGTCGTCTTCAGTGCATTTTTTTAAATCGTCGACATTTGTTCGAGTTATATCAACTTTAGTGACGTCACTACACACGACTTTGACGCAAATATCAGCTAGAATCTAACAGGACGTACAAAGACCATTTCTTAAGCAAAATGCAATCAAAAGACGTCAAAAGATAGAAAATGACAAGGATTACAAAATAGCAATCTCGGATTTGCGATTTTTATTATTTTGACCCCAAAAATGTAAAAAAAAAATGATTTTTGGGAAAAATGCTCTCAAAATCAACAATTTGTAAACTAAAAAAAGTGGATGATATGTAATACAAACACACATGTTCAATTCCCACACAAAATTTTAAAGAAATATCTGTATTTTTGAATCTCTGATTGCTCTCGAAGTATGAGTCTCTCATGACGTCATTTTTTAAAGCACGCTTTTGCTTTTTTAACCAGATTAAGAAAAACCAATGACACCGCTGTATTTCTGAGACATAACTCGTTATGAAACATGCATTTTTTATTTATATTTACCCATTTCAAATTGTGACCTTTTTGACCTGACATTGACCTTATAACGGGTCAGGAGTGCAAATGGCTGCTACAGTCGAATTGTATGCGTAAGATAACCCATAAAAACTTGTGTCGCATGACCTCTTGCCAATAGTGACCTGATTTGAACTGACCTTGACCTTGACATTTTATTTCAAATTCACTTTGGCTTATACGGGAGATGCATCGTACTTCTGAGGGCACCTTGTGCGATAATGGTCATAATCTGAGGTTCTGGACGGAAAGTGTGGCCTAAGAGCCTAAATATCTACATTTGACCTTTGACCTGACTATGACCTGACATGTGACCTTATTTGGAAAATTTCGTGTGCGCTTCAGAGTGGAATCATTTAAAGCTTTCGATTGCCGTCTTGCGCGTCCCGCTGCGGTTATTGGTTCGGAAGATAACGAGGGGGAGAATAACGCCCCCCCCCCCCAGCCAATGGCGTTCGGCTGAGACCCCAGCCAATGCCGGGTTAACCTTTGCCTTACCTTCGCCGTTTCTCACATTTGCCGTACGGGGGGTGGCTGATAGGCCCCCCTGTTAACTTCCAAATCAAGCAACTTAGAGCAGCACGGTAAGAACCAGCATGTTGCCGTCATGTGAGGAATCTAACAGTATACAATTTTGAGGTTTTAGGTCAACGGGTGACCGTCCAGGCCAAGTGAATGACCTCGACTCGATCACGTCCAGACAAGCGGTTCTGCTCTCAGAAAACCTCAAAATTTGGAATTAATAAATATAAATAAAAGGCATGTTCCTAGACCAGATTGTCTCAGAAATACAGAAAAAAACATTTGTTTGTTCGTATCTTATCAAAAATAAGCCAGCAAAGTTAATAGACAATGACGCCATGAGTTGCCTACACTTAGGGAGCCATCACTCAATCAAAAACATAGATATTGCCTTATAATTTTGTTTGGGTATTTCCCATACTTAAATCCCCAATTTTTAAATCTTAGAAAGTTTTGATTATCAAGTGATTAAAAAAGTTATTTTAGTTGTTTTTAGGGGTAAAAAAACAAAATTTTTACAATCCTAGTTTGTCATTTGAAGTGGTATGTCATTTCAGATCTTCATATATTTATGTTTGCCATTTGCTGCAAAACTCTATTTTCATCGATTTTTTAAATTATTTACCGACAGCATACTTACAATTGTAGTAAGCTCAGCGAAAATTTAAGCAAGATGCGCCACATTTGTAAAAAGTTATTGCAGAAAAACCTGAGGGGGCCTGACAGTCCACCCCCAGAAACCGAGCGTTAATTGAGTATGGCAAATCGTCAAAGTAAAGTTACATTAAACGGAAGCCACAGTGCTGAAAACACCATAGTTACGATACACTATTGGCATTATAACTTAAGTCCTTATTTTATTTTCTCAGTAACAGTCTTGGATAATAATTTTCAATTTGTTAGTATGCAGTTGGATAATGCCAAACACTTACCCTCAGTGTCAAACAGAAAAGGCTCCAACGAACGGCAAACATAACTAAACGGTGACGAAAACAATCGTTTGCAGATAAATAGTTAAACAAAATGTCTACTGTTATGAAAAACACGGAGTGTACTCTTCAAATTAACGTAATCACGGCTAACCTGTTTTGCAGACCGAACCGCCAGTAGTGTTTATTGTAATGCTTTGCTGAATGGCAAATTGCCGCAATCGCCGCCGACAAGTTATCGAAATTCAGACAAACGCAAATAAGAAAGGCATGTTAGCCGAATGATAAGTGTGCAATAAATGCATTTACTGAGTGTCTTTGATATTTCTAGACGAATGAGTTGGCACTGGTTTACTTACCATACAATATATCAGTCTTTTTACTTGTTCGGCTTCTCTCCACGGCGCTTACATGTGTACTGTTATCGCATGGAGCCATTGCAAAGCTATCAGCATATATTCACTTTAGTTTGGCGAAGAACTACAGTACTGCAGTGTGAGATAACGAATATCCTGCAGTTGTCAATATATAGACAACTATTAGAGGTTCCTATCAATAGGTATCATATAGCTATATAATAGGTGAGTGGCGGTGCTACAATATCCTCCCACTATTTTGTATCTAATATATTAATATATTATATATATAATATATAATATATATATATATATTATGTTCAATTTCATAAAAAGTTATGTTGTAATATTTGGGCAGATGACGTCATATCAAAGAATTTCGGGAAATAGAGAAAACCTTCACGCTGCCAAATGAATGGATAATGTATGGCCAAATGTAAAACAATGTTTTGAACTGAGATAGCAGTTTTGTAGCCCGTGTTGAAAAACCCTAACTGCACGTTTTCTGGGTTGAAAGGGTTCTCCAGCCAAATATATTTGACTTTTTGTCGAAGGAATGTGGGCCATAAATAAAAAGAAATTGTATTTCAAAATATAGTCAAGCCGTGTTTGAAAGAAAAAAATCCAAGGTGAACTGATCCCTTTAAGTGATGGTGTTATAGGTATCTCGCCCAGCATGGTCATATGTTGACACCAATTCCGCGTCATTTGCAGCGGGAAGCGGACAGAGTGGCAGTCTGCCGCATCAAACACGGCCTGTATGACGCCTACATGACGACGTAGGCTGCATCTCAACACTGCATTGCGTGGAGACACTGGACCTGTGATGAGCCAATAATGTCCAGCCGACATCCACCTCCACCAGTCAGTGGCAGAAGCAGAGCTGCCGGCTTCGATACCTGCCAAAACGCCGACGGTCAGCTGAGGAACCACGCGCTCACAAGACCCACGGGCACCCACAAGCTCACACAAACTCACGAGGTCACTGCAGGTCATGTCAGCTGACGAGGTCACGCCAGGTCATGTCAGCTGACGAGGTCACGCCAGGTCATGTCAGCTGACGAGGTCACGCCAGGTCATGGCAGCTGACGAGGTCACGCCAGGTCACGCTGACTCCAGCGTCCCGGCGTCAGATGCCCACTGTGTTCTCTAGCAGTCGGCTCGGGGACGTCGATACCGACTGTATTAAGGTGTTGATGGATTATTGATGTCTAGATTTCATCACTTACAGTTGTCTCTCGCTCTGAGTGTAAGTGTTGCAGCAAAGACGCTGGTGGTCACCCATTATTTGTTAGTGGAAATGCTGTTGTTGATTTATCAAAGAGCCGCTTGTGTTAATGACTCAAAAGGCTTTTTAGCACATGCTTGGGCACATGCTTTAATACATAAAGTTATATTGCATGTATGCATGTATGTATGTATGTATACAGTCGGTATACTAATGATCTTCCCTAGCTCGGTCTTTCCCACAGTAGGCAAAAAATAGCTGCCTGAATCCCACACCGGGGCGGGGTGGGACCGGTTTGACAGCTCGCCTGGCGCCGGCCGACACTTGGCGGAATCTGCACCGCTCCGTCCTGACCCGACCCACAGGCCGCCGATCGGACAATTACCACGTCTCCATGACGCCAGGTAATCCGGATTTCCCCTAGTAGTGACTTCTGTGGTTTTGTCACCACACAGAGGGAAATCAAAATTGATTGTCAGCTATAAACCCCGTTCCCATATAAGCCAGTTCATATAAATATAAATTATGATCGTAAAATTCGGATTACCTAGATCATGGAAACGTGGCAAATATGTGGCGAGGCTGTGTGGCGGACCGTGGTTGGAAAAATGCGCATAATTGAAATGCTTGTCAAGTTAGCGACGAAGACTGTGATGACCAGTTTTAAGAAACCGATAATTATGCGTAGCATCGCTAAGTGTGCAATTGATGGAACACCGTACGGGTTATGCTTACAAACGATGCATTTGTTTTATTTTCTGAGGTGTCGAGATTTTGACTTCAACTCAAGGTCAAGGTCAAAGCTTAATACGTAGCCAGTTAGATGCTCTATCAGCAGCTTACCTGACGATGCTTCATAGACCTTTTAACCCTCGCCCTGGTGGGGGGGGGGGGTGGTCATTTTGACCCCCTCAGTTTTTTCCAGAATAACGGGAAAACGGTGGTGCGCAGCGCCGTAAAATTTTGTATTGCTGTTTGAACATCAATGGCCAACACTTTGTGAAAAAAATTACTTCAGGTCGTCTCAGGTCAGGTCACTAGGTTACGTCAAGTGACCTTGTCTTTTAAAATGTTTGTAATCGTGCCAAAGTCACAGCTTTTGTCCGAAAGATTTAAAACTTGCAGGATTGCATAGATTCATAAGTATCTGCAATCGGTGCATCTCGGATTTTGTTTCATCGGTGACCTAAGGTCAGGTCAATTTCCTGACCTCCCCATTATAAGTGAACGGGAAAATGAATTAATGCTTCCTTTTGGGAGAATATGCATTGGACCAGGCTGATTAATTGATAATCATGTTATTTTAGCTCATTTTGAATGAGCAAGGTGCAGGTCATCTGAGGTCATCAGTAATTATTTCCTATTAACTCTTGATATAATAAAGATAGAGACAAGCGGACGACACCAATGTGTTCGTCTTGACTCGCCGCGTCGCCCCACATGCAGCATTACCTACCTGGGTCACCAAATGACCTTGACCTGAGGTCAAAATTTGAAGTTGACCTTACCAGGTTACCCTCTGTGTTTTTCAAGGCACCTCGACGAGACAAACACGATGGTGTTAAAATAATTACTTTGTCTTTTTTAGATAAAGCCAAAGGGGGGCACAGGGCCCCATGACCCCCCGTGGCCCTGAGCGAGATAAATTCACACTAGATAGAATGAGATTCTCCGAAAACCCGACCCTACCCCCCCCCCCCACGGTCAGCAGCATATGGCTGAAGAGCAAAAGACGAGTTTTTCCGACGTTAGCCACCGGTGAAAAGCACCCCCTGGCATTTTTACAATTATCCACCCCTGCCGGAGTTGGACAACTACATTCTTACTGTTTCAAGGCCCAGGGCCCCTTACAGTGGGGATCTAGGTTTCGAGTGGGGGGGATTTCGTTGGCGAAAGGTTGTTGAGCGGGGGTGGGGTTTGGTCGTCAGCAAAATCCTATTTTTATTAGTGTGAAATTGGTTTGCTCAGGGGGGCATGGCCCACGTGCTCCCTCCCTTGGCTACGTCCCAGGACCCAGAGATGTAGGAACATCACACAACTGGGAAACCAGTAAAATTCTGATCTTGTCTTGAAATAAAACCAACCAATATGCACTATTTTTGCATATTTGGGGCTCTTCTCGTCTTGGAAAACCTTAAGCCATCAACCATTTTTATCACCAAACAAAATAATTGATTTTAGCAGCAAAATTGGCGAAAAGGTGATTGGACTGGCTCACTCCACCGGCCCCTCCTGTTCCTGCGCTACACTCTGACCCTCCTAAAGGAAGGGTCAAATACAAAGATAAAGTGCTTTAAGTGCTTCTCAGCTTGATATGCCATCCATTTTATATATAATAGAATGACAGCTTTTACCTGAGCACCAGCTTCATCTAAAAACGCAATATCACGTGAAATATTCAGCGTTTTCCTATTCTGTGGCACAATCCATGGTTGAAATAGTCACCACTAGATGACTTTGTGAAGCCCATTACATGGCGATCAATAACTGCGCTTTGTTTTAATTACTTATTCTTTCATCTTATGCTGCGTTGTTTGCATTACTCGCTTTGCGAATGAAAATATACCAAATCCGTGATTTCAACCCGTTTCTGGAACTAATCGGTCTTCAGCAATTTGTACAGTTGCTGAAGGTTTTCAGAAAATCCCTACCAGTTTGTATTGCCGCCATTCGTCGCGGTGCATGCCGTACTTGCGTCCAATGGACCGGTGCCGTACCTGGACCGCCGTTCTTACGCATTCACGGCACTTGGTAAGATATGGCTCTCGGTAAGATTGGTCAGGTCTGGCGCATTTCATTTCCGACCTCCACCCCCCCCCCCCCTCCCCGGGTCACACACCTGTCAGACAGCCACAAGGGGTACAAGTCTACGGTGGGGAAATCACCTGTTTGTGCCTATCGCAACCGTAGCGCCACATGGTGACAAGGGAAGATCATTTGTAGACCGACTGTATATGCAAGAAATGTGCACATTATTTTCACATGTATGAACCGGGAAGACTAATTGCATGTAACATATATTCTCTGTTGGTGTACCTTGGTTGCATTTCTTTTCTGAAATCGCCTCTGATATCATGTTGTATTGCAGCACTCTGCCACATATCGTGTATTGTAAGTACAACTAATTTTAACTATGTACCAGGCACAGTGTTATTGACTGTGAATACCACAAGGCCCATGTTTCCTGTGCGTATTTATACTCATGTTTTTATGTAACTCATGGATTGTACTGTGAATTACGAGGCTGGAAACAATACAAATATAACACTAAATAGGGAGACTGTCATCACAGTAAAAATTATATCATGCACCCGAGGTGGCCTCAGATGCATGCATCATGATAGCAATCTGGTTACAGGAACTGAGTGTTCCAGTTTTCACTTCCGCTGTCATCTCCTCTATAGTGATATGTCTTGGTTGACGTGCTGCTTAGCTGACCAGTAGCATTGGCAAGAGGAGCAGAAATAGCTGAGTGATGAGAGCTCCGACGTCCCACGTGGAAGTGAGCGACCCCATCTTCGGTGGTGGATCGAGCCCTGTTCAGACCGCTACGCTGTAATGTTGGAAATGTGCGTTATCACTGGCGTCACTCGCGGCCACCTAAAAAACATGCACATTGCACACACGCATACCTACAGTGCTGCGAAGCCCACGTGTTTTCATGTCAATAGAAGAATAGGAAATGACATAAAACAGTGACTCAATCCGTCTCCATCGGAACCATATCCTATCTAAGCACAATGGAATCGAGGTCTCTGAAGTCGGATCACTGATACGAGCGACTGGGTGCAGCGGGTACGCGGGAGCGGGACCATCATCACAGCCGAGCTGACCGGCGAGCGAGGTGGCCTCGGGTGCCTTCAGACTCCGAGCCTCGCTGCTTCTCTCTTACCATGTCGGTGTGGACGCTGGTGTTCCACTGAGATTGTGACCTCGACTAGCCTTTTCAGAAGTCTACTGAAGTCACTGACCTCCGATGACCTCAGATGACTTTTGTTGGGCTGCTGGCAGTTTCTAAGACAATTTGTGACGCTGAATTCAAATCTGGGATCCATTTTACATAACTGTATGTTCCTTTGGGGTCATGCGCTTCCAAAGATCTACTGAGGTCACTGACCTCAGATGACCTGACATGACCTTCTTATAATTTGGTAGTTGATAGGACATTTTGCGACACTGATTTCAAACCTGCCACCCAATGAGCATTTCAAGATTTTCCTCCACGAGTTTAGCTCGATCAGTAATCAATTTTTACACATTTACGATTTGATGACATTTGGGTCATTGACATTACCCTAGAGGTCACCTATTGACCCAGGACCTTAAAATCGGATGCCAATGTAATGACTTCCTCTCGTCACAAGCAACACGCTCCATTTTTAAAGGTAACAGTTCACCTTTAACATGGGGTTTTGAGTTGAGATAGCCAAGTTGTGGCGCATAATCGAAAATTACTTGTGACGCTTTCACATTTTCAAAGAAACCTCTTAATTATTTAATATGCAGTCCTAAAAGTCGGGACCGGGAATACCCGTAACTTCAATCGCTGATTGGATGATTGGCTGATATGACACATGATTATGACGTAGAGATGACGATTAGACTTTGAAAAGTGTTGATAGAAACGCATAGGCTGGACTGACAATAACATATTTTTTCAGTACCTATTTCCCTGGAATGCAAGAATAAAACGTCGTGAGGATTTATCGTGGATTTTTGATGCATTAAATCGACTATAAAAACGGTGGTTCTCAGCAAACATCTCAGCGAAATATTCCAGACGACCTTAGTCTTAAAAGATGAGCCGAAATCCGTCTTTCATCTTACTTGCTTCCGTGCGTGCATGGGTTTTCAGGAATAACTCCCGTTTCACTGACGATTATGCAAAATAAAATACACTGATAATTTGTCGGTTAATGAATTCCATGTATAAGCTAAATTGAATATGTAACACACTAAACACAACTTTCAACGTCATAGATGAACCACGGAAACTTCCTCGTGGATGAACACAAATAACGCAAAGAAAGCACTGGTGACCAAAATGAGCACCGAAGCAGGGGGATCTTAACCGAAGAAAACACTCAAGGCAGGATAGCACACCTGTTGCACACTTCATGACAGTCACTAAAATTTAAATTACATTTTGTGATAATTGCATTCTTTTAGTGTAAAATAGTTGAAAATTAAAAATGCATAATATTTAATATGTAAAAGAAAGGACCATTTCAATTGCATGTCATCAAACAAAATATTGTACTTACTTCTTGAAATATTGGTTTACCGATGACTTGAAGTATTCTTCTTTCAATGAGGCCCCACGCATGGAAACATCATCGTAGATATAACTTTATTGCACATAATAATATTAATGTTATACAAGACATATTTTATTAGCAAAATGCCCTGTTAACAAGGCATTTATTACCGGAAATTGCTTTACTCTGTGCATGAAACACGACGGAAGTACTGGTCTGATTGTCTACTGGCGCAGTTTGTCACAACAGTAAAGATGGAGGCTCCTTGCTCCTTAAAAGGAAAAGCCGCTAAATGATATGAAAACAGCATTAAATATACATTTTTTGGACTCAATAGATAGGCTCATCTTATGTTTCTTAGCGTGAAAATGCACGAATTTTGAATCCCAGCTTAAAAATTATGGCAAAAATGCTTTGTTTGCGCCACCGAAAAAAATTATCGTACAGTTGCGGTTAAAATAAAAAGAAGAGCCATTGTAACATCCAAAATCAAAATTACGTCACGTGTGTCGCACACCTGGGAAAAACTGCAGTAACAATTAGCTCGCATCGTTACAGGACCATCAGTCCAGTTCTTCGAAGTATAGTGGCGCTGATGCCAGTCGCGGTTACACCGCTCCGATCGGTAAGTGCATTGACACACACATCCGAAGTCAGCCCGCGGTTTTCGCGGTATTGTCACCGTTAGTATGTCACGATATGTCGGAGTCACGAACACAGATGTCCTCAACAACGCGACTTGTAGCTGTACCTTGCACCAACTCAGCATCTGTTCAGGCCGTTAGGTTTGAGCTATGAGCTTATTGAGTTATCCATGGCCGACTTATCTATATGTTTGACACGCTGCTATAAGTAGGCTCGTCGAGAACGAACAGTTACCTGCAAAGAGCGCCGGGCTGGGAGTCAAAGGGAGGCCAGAGACTTAAATAGGTTTAAGAGATCGTAGTTATTGGGCTCGTCAATTGAATTGGTTATACGAGTATAGTGAATGTGATGGAGTGCTTTGTAAAGTGCTAAGTATCAACGTTGACCAGGGGCGGATCCAGGGGGCGATCTGGCCATGCTTCCTCCCCCCAAAGCGAAATGGGAGGGGGCCAACATATCTTTTGATCCCCTGATGATATCAGTGAATACCTCCATTTTTCAAAACGGAACTGATTTGGTACTATTCGGTACTAAGATGATTAGTCCGGTACCCGGAGAAAGATAACATTTTGTTAAATAGCTTAGAAGCAGTCAAAATTATCCTATTCACAGTAAAAACTGGGAAAATTTCGAACTGCTTCGCGGCATTACATACGTTTCGATATTGCTTATACAAGTGATGCAAATGGATCAATAAATTCAATTAAAGGGAGTGTGCCTACTCACATTGGTCATGTGGAGTTGTTGACACTAGTCTGTAGAGTATATTTTTTTCTAAATTTAGCTATGTGCTTCATTTCCCCAGATTCACTATAGTTGCTGAGATATTCCAAATTCGCAACATTCCGGCCGGAACAATGTTCGCCAGAGAGATTTCGTACAACATAGGAACTACACCATTTAAATTCAAATTAAAAACTATGTTCAAAATTAACAATAAGTTAAGTTCAAATTAAAACAATCACGTGTAATATGAACGTGCTTATTTTAATTTGAACTTGAAACTATTTTTAATTTGAACCTTACTTTACTTACTTTACTTACTTTACTAATTGTATAACTATGTTTTATGATTGAAGGTTGGAAACCGGATCCAGATAAATGTTTCATGCAGCATTGTAATGATTTAAATACTTTTTTAATTCATGGGAAAAACATATATTATAAACACGTTTTGAGTTCACTAAAATAGGGCTCATCGGAAGCCAAACTAAACTGCCAATTTAAATGAAACCTTTTCAAATGTTTGTTACTGTTCGTAGAAGTTTGGTACATATTTGAAAAAGATAGAATGCATGAAACCTTATATGACTTCATGATCAATAACAATGCGTACGAAGGCTAATTTTAACTTGGACGGTGAATTCGTATCCAAGTACTTGTAAGTACCGACCGTTATAAGCGTGAAAAGCTTGTCACCTTTAGCTTGAAACATATTTTAGTAGGAATTGTTCTGTGCAAAATGTTATCAATTTACCATGTATTTTGGTTTCGTCTGTCGATTTCAAGTGATAAACTCCATTTTATGGAAAAATATAATTATTTCCTTTTACCGTACTCCGTTTATAAACACAATTTGCACCTCAGCTGAAATAGCAGCAAACGGCGACCGTTAAAGGGAGTCTGCCTCACATTGGTCATTTGGAGTTGTTGACACTTGACATTAGTCTGTAGAGTAGATTTTTTAATTTAGCTATGTTACTCATTTTGTCCAGATGCACTATAGTTGCTTGTGATATTTCCAAAATTCGCCAAGGAATTCATTTCCGCGGAAAAATTGTTCGCCAGAGAGATTTCGAACGAGAACTAGAATATTTCCTGGGTTTGCTTATTGCAGTTTGGTGCGCCATGTAGTAAGCATCTTTGTACTCTGTTTAGTGGCGAATCGCTTATACAAATGCAAAAACAGATATAAAGTTAAAAAATTAACTAAAGGGCTCCAGACGTGAATTTTATCGTAACCCAATGATCAGACCAATAGCTTCTTACCGTATGAAAAATATATTTGGCATTTCAAAAGGAAGAGCAGAACTTTTTGGAAGGTGCAGTGTCCCTTAAAGGACACTGCCACCTTCCAAAAAGTTCTCAAAATGTTCACGCCGTTTGTGTTGCAAAATATGAAGAATTGCTGCTGAACACGGATTATGAACATTTTTCTCACAAACATTGCTCAATTTAATGAAAAAAAACTAATATGTGGGCTGATGACGTAAATTGATGAAGAATTTTTTTTTTATGGGAAAAAATACACAAACCTTCACGCAGCCATAAGTGATGACTAGTGTATGGCCTTAATGTGATGGCCAAACGTAAAACAAGTCGACTGTAATAAACATTGTAAAGAGGACGAAGACCATCGAATCAGGGTCCCAATGTCAAATACATTTGGGACTAGGATGTTACCAGATGTGCAAACGAAAAACTAATTTCTTCTGTGATTCGACCTCAGTTAGTTGTTTAACTTATACCCCATGCAAATAATTGCAATGGCCAGCAGCCCAAAGATGGCTATTCACTCAAAACCTAATGGTTAGTGGCAAGTGTCCCTTTAAGTGTCAGCAGAGATCTCCTTGACGGTAATTCCTGTTCCCATGGGCCCGACTCCCTTCATAAAATAATAACTTCCAAGGCAGGCTACATGTAAACACGCGCACTGGAGAGGGGTATTGCCACTAACACGCACTGGAGAGGGGGGCACTTTAGTGCCCCCCGTGAGATCTCAGAAAGTATGATAGCTAGAACGTTGAAACTTACAGGGTAGGTAGGTGCTGTGATGTAAAATTTTGGTGACCTTAGGTCAATATCTTAAAGGTCAAACGAGGTCATGAAGGTCAAATCGGACCAAATGTCACCTTATTGAGGATTTGACCTCTGTGACGTCACAGGTCAACTGCAATGTGTCTTAAGTTCCGTTTGGGGACGAAGATCGACCACGGCTACCCAAATGGCGTTTGAATCGTCCCGATCTGGACTGTTTTGTTCCGAAGATATCGGCTTTCGCCGACCCTCGCATTCTGGCCGGCCATTTTTGGGAATTCAAATTGCAATATAACTTAAAAATGGCCGACCGTTTCGATTTTTTACGTTCAAAAACTATCCGCTGTTGTGTTGCCGTAAATATCGCACAAACATTACGCCCTGCGCCGCTTCGTTTTAGATATTCTGAAAACATTGGGGGGCACAAGTGCCCCACCCCTCCAGTGCGCGTGTTAAGCTAGCACAAGCCTGCCGAGTTCCAAAAAGACGACGCGAAACGGATGACGCGGAATCAGCACCCGGAAGCTGATCCAGCGGTGCCCGGCTTGCTAGACCAGAGAGCTATTTAGTGGAACCAGGAACCCACGGTAGCCTGGTGCGGCGGAGGCCGCCACCCCCCCCCCTGGAAGTCCGGCAGGCCTTTTTCGGCGCGCGCAGCGCGCCGAAAAAGACCGACGAGACCGCGCGAAACGCGGTATCATTGGTCGAAGACCACGCGAAGCGGGTCTGCGCCCGGCTGCGGCACGGGTAGGGTGCGCTCCGGTCTCCCGCCAGCCGGCCGGGTTGCTAGGCAACAGCGCTCACAACGCGGCGCCGGACCGCTGCTGCCCGCCCCGTCGCGCCACGCTCCGGATTTTCCGTGGAAGCTAGGCATCGTTCCCGAAGCCGCATTGCTTAGGGACGATTCAGAATAGGTAGCCCACTAGTTCTAAATTAGGTAGGTAGGTTGTTTTGGTCGCATTCTCTTCCCTTCCCTCGTGCTTCACACGTTCTGCCAAATAAATTACATCGACTCCTCAACCATTTCGGTAGCTGCCATGGCAGAGGCAGCCCCCCTGAACCCCCCACCCCCTGATCCTCCCCCTGGGTTCCCTCCCAACCCCACGTCCGGCCAAGGAGAGCGGTCCCGCCAGAACGCGGGATCCACCACCGGCCACGGACGCCACGGCCCCCATCAGGGGCCAAGCCAAGGAGCCAGGGCCCGCCACGAAGCGGGCCTCTCCGAGGCAGGCCGTACCGACCGTCAGAGGTCCCCGCGCCCGCCAGAGGGCGCGGGGGACTCTTGACGCGTCGCGTACGGCCTGCCTTCGAGAGCCCGCTTCCTGGCGGGCCCTGGCTCCTTGGCTTGCCCCTGATGGGGCCGTGCGTCCGTGGCCGGTGTGGATCCGCGTTCTGGCGGGACGCTCTTCCTTGGCCGACGTGGGGTTTGGATGGGAACCCAGGGAGATTCAGGGGGGTTCAGGGGCTGCCTCTGGCCCATGCAGCTACACCGAAATGGTTGAAGGAGTCGAGATGTTAATTTATTTGTCAGAACGTTGAAGCACAGGAAAGGGAAGAGAATGCGACCAAAACAAACCTACTACCTTAATTTTAGAAACAGTGGCTACCTATTCTGAATCGTCCCTAAGCAATGCGCTTTGGGAACATGCCTAGCGTTCCACGGAAAATCCGGAGCGTTGCGCGGACGGGGCGGGCAGCAGCGTCCGGCGCGCGTTGTGAGCCTGTTGCCAGCAAAACCCGGCCGGCTGCGGAACCGGAGCGCACCCTACCCGTGCCCAGCCGGGCGCAGACCCGCTTCGCGTGGTCTTCGACCAATTGATACCGCGTTTCGCGCTGGTCTCGTCGGTTCTTTTTCGGCGCGCTCGCGCGCCGAAAAAGGCCTGCCGGATTCCAACCGGGGGGGGGGGGGTGGCGCCTCCGCCGCCCCCATGGCTACGTGCCTGTCTGGTTCCCACTATAAGCTCTCTGGTCTAGCAAGCTGGGCACCGCTGGATCAGCTTCCGGGTGCTGATTCCGCGTCATTCCGTTCGCGTCGTCTTTTTTGGAACTCGGCAGGCTTGCTAGCTTAACACGCGCACTGGAGGGTGGGGGCACTTTTGTGCCCCCCACATGTTTTTCAGGAATATCTCAAAAACGAAGCGGCGCAGGGCGGTAATGTTTGTGCGATATTTACGGCAACACAACAGCGGATCGTTTGACGTAACAAAAATCGAAATCGGTCGGCAAATTTTTAAGTTATATGAATTTGAATTCCAAAATGGCGGCCAGAATCGAGGTCGGCGAAGCGATATCTTCGGAACAAACAGTCAAGATCGGGGGACGATTCAAACGCCATTGGTAGCCAGTGTCGATCTTCGTCCCCAAGGAACTAAGACCACATTGCAGTTGACCTGTGACTCCACAGAGGTCAAATCCCTCATAAGGTGACATTTGGTTCCGATTTGACCTTCATGACCTCGTTTGACCTTTTTAAGATATTGACCTAAAGTCACAAAATTTTACATCAGCCACCACCTCCCGTAAGTTTCAACGTTCTACTATCATACTTTCTGAGATCTCACGGGGGCACTAAAGTGCCCCCCTCTCCAGTGCCTGTAGCTGGCATTACCCCTCTCCACGTGCGCGTTGTTAACATTAGCCTGCTTGGAAGTTATTATTATGAAGGGAGTGGGCCATGGGATCAGATACCGTCAAGGTAGTCTCGCCTGACAGCTTGAAGGACGACGTGCGCAGCGCTTGAACGTAGGTTTGAGTTGAGAGTAGCCATTTTGGGCTGCTTGGCATGCAATTTATGCATGGTATAAGTAAAAACAACTACTGAGGTCGAATCACAGAGAAATTCGAGTGTTGATGTTGACATCTGTAACATTCCTAGTCCCCAATGTATTTGAATTGGAAGCCTTGATTCGATGTCTTCGTCTCTCTTTACTAATGTTTTTACAGTCGACTTGTTTTACGTATTGGCCATACCATTAGCCAAATACACTAGTCATATTATGGCTGCGTGAAGGTTGTATTTTTTCCCAAAAAATTCCTGTCATAATTACGTCATCAGCCCAAATATTAAACGTTTTTTTATTAAATGAGCAATTGGTTTGTGAGAAACAAATGTCATAATCGTGTTCAGCAGCAATTACTTCATATTTTGCCACACAAACGGCGTACATTTGAGAACCTTTGGAAGGTGGCAGTGTCTTTAAAGGACACTGCCCTTGCCCCAAAAAGTTCTTCTCTTCTCTTTTGAGAATGCAATATATTTTTCAACGGTAAGAAGCTATTGGTTGATCATTTGGTTACGATAAAATTCACGTCTGGAGCCCCTTTAGTTGAATTTTTACTTATATTCTGTTTTGCATTTGTATAAGCGATCGCCACTATAAACAGAGTACAAAGATGTTACCTACAATGGCGCACCAATGCCAATAAGCAAACCCATGCGAAATATCTCTAGTTCTAGTTGCGAAATCTCTCTGGCGAACAATTGTTCCGCCGGAATGATCTTGGCGATTTGAATATCACATCAACTATAGTGCATTCTGGAAAATGAAGTACATAGCTTAAATTAACAAAATCACTCTAGCAGACTATGTCAAGTGTCAACAAATCCAAATGACCAATGTTGAGGCAGGCTCCCTTTAACGGTCGCCGTTTGCTGCTTATTTTTATGAGGTTGCAAATGTGTTTATTAACGGAGTTACGTAAAAAGAAATAATTATATTTTTCCATAAAAATGGAAGTTTATCACTTGAAATCGACAGACGAAAACCAAACATAGATGGTAAATTATAACATTTTGCACAGAAACAATTCCTTACTTAAATATGTTCAAGCTGTGAGAGAGTGACGAAGCGTTGGTTCGACGCTTTATAACGGTCGTACTTACAAGTACTTGATACGATTCACCCGTCCAGTTTAAAATTAGCCTTCGTACGCATTGTTAGTTATCATGAAGTCAGTATAAGGTTTCATTGCATTCTATCTTTTATCATCAATATTACCAAACTTCTACGAACAGTCAACAAACATTTGAAAAGGTGCAAAATTGGCAGTTTAGTTTGGCTCGATGAGGCCCTATTTAGTGACTCAACCGTGTTATAAATTATGTTTTGCCCCATGAATTAAAAAAGTATTTAATGCATTACAATGCATGCATGAAACATTTATCTGGACCGTTTTCCAACCTTCAATCAATAAACATAGTTATACAATTAGTAAAGTAAGTAAAGTAAGTAAAGTAAAGTTCAAATTAAAATGAGTTAAGTTCAAATTAAAATAAGTCACGTTCATATTACACGTGACTTGTTTTAATTTGAACTTAACTTATTTTAATTTGAACATAAGTTATTTTAATTTGAAGTTAAAATGGTGTAGTTCTATGTAGTAGCGAAATCTCTCTGGCGAACAATTGTTCCGCCGGAATGATCTTGGCGAATTTGGAATATCTCAGCAAAACTTATAGTGAATCTGGGGAATGAAGCACATAGTAAATTTGAGAAAAAATATGTACGTGCGTGTACAGACTAGTGTCAACAACTCCACATGACAATGTGAGTAGGCACACTCCTTTAATTGAATTTATTGATCCATTTGCTTCACTTGTATAAGCAATACGAAACTATGTAATGCCCGCGAGGAGAGCAGTTTCGAATTTTTCCCAGTTTTTCTGTAATAGGATTTAATTTTGACTGTCTTCTAAGCTATTTAGACAAGAATTGGTATCTTTCTCCGGGTACGGACTAATCATCTTAGTACCGAATAGTACCAAATCAGTTTCCGTTTTTGAAAAAATGGAGGTATTCACTGATATCATCAGGGGATCAAAAAGATATGTTGCCCCCTCCATTTCGCTTTGGGGAGAAGCATCGGGCCAGATCAGCCCCTGGATCGGCGCCCCTGTCAACGTTGATTACTTAGCACTTACCAAAGCACTCATTCACAGTTCACTTGACTCGATATAACCAATTTCAATTGCGAGCCCAATAACTACGATCTCTTAAACGCTTAATTTAAGTCTCTGCCTCCCTTGACTCCCAGCCCGAGCGGCGTCGTGTGGCAGGGGAGACTGTTCGTTTCTCACGAAGGCCACTTAGTAGCAGCGGGTCGGGTCCAAACATATAGATAAGTCGGCCATGGATAACTCAATAAGCTCATAGCTCAAACCTAACGGCCTGAACACGATGCTGAGTTGGTGCAAGGTACAGGCTACAGTCGCGTTGTTGAGGACATCTGCGTCGTGACCTCCGACATATCGTGACATATAACGGTGACAATACCGCGAAAACCACGGCTGACTTCGGATGTATGTGTGTCAATGCACTTACCGATCGGAGCGGTGTAGACCGCGCACTGGCATCAGCGCCACCTATACTTCGAAGAACTGACTGATGGGGTCCTGCTAACAGATGGAGCTAATTGTTACTGCAGTTTTTCCCAGGTGTGCGACATCACGTGACGTAATTTTGATTTGGGATGTTTACAATGGCTTCTTCTTTTATTTTAACACGCAACTGCTACGATAATTTTTTGCGTGCGCAAAACAAAGCGAGGTTTGTTCCATTAATTTTAAGCTGGGATTCAAAATTCGTTTGCATTTCACGCTAAGAAACATAAGATGAGCTATCTATTGAGTCCAAAAAATGTATATATTATGCTTGTTTCATATCATTTATGCGGCTTTCTTTAAGAGAGGCAAGGAGCCTCATCTTTACTGTTGTGACAAAACTGGCGCAAGTAGACAATCAGACCAGTACTTCCGTCGTGTTTCATGCACAGAGTAAAGCAATTTCCGGTACATAAATGCCTTGTTAACAAGGGCAATTTTGCTATAAATATGTCTTGTATAAACATTAATTATTTATTATGTGCAATAAAGTTATCATTACGATTGATTAGATTTCCATGCGTGGGGCCTCATTGAAAGAAGAATACTCAGTCATCGGTAAACAATATTTCAAGAATGTAGTACAATATTTTGTTTGATGACATGCAAATTGATTGGTCTTCTTTACTATATTAAAATATTATGCATTTTTAATTTTCAACTATTTTTACACTAAAAGAATGAAATTATCACAAAATGTATTTAATTTTAGTGACTATCATGAAGTGTGCAATAGGTGTGCTACCTGCCTTGAGTGTTCTTCTTCGGTTAAGATCCCCTGCTTCGGGTGCTCATTTTGGTCACCACGTGCTTTTTCTTTGCCGTTATTTGTGTTTATCCACGAGGAAGTTTCCGTGGTTCATCTATGGACGTTGAAAGTTGTGTTTAGTTGTGTTAAATATTTCAATTTAGCTTATACCATGTATTCATTTACGACAAATTATCAGTGTATTATTTTGCATAATCAGTGCAGTGAA
>VOPJ01007210.1:0-43754 GCA_014673585.1 Semibalanus balanoides | reverse complement strand
CACGCTGACTGGTGTACGAGGCGCGGCAACGCGGGCCGGCCGACCAGCGGAAACCGAAAGTGCCTCGGCCACTCGGCGGCGGCGGCGGCGGCGCGGCGGCGCGCGAGTAAAAGTACGCGCCGTGTGTGACGCGACGATGGGTTCAGCGGCCCCGCGCGCGGAAATCCGTGGCACTGGGTCAGCCGGCGCGGTGCCGCTGAAAAGTGAAAACACCTACCTCTCCGCCGCGCCGCTCTATCCGGCCGGGAGGCGGCCACTGTAGCGGCGGGAGGGGGGGGGGAGGTGTCGGCGGTAGTGGTGGTTTTAGGGATGAGGGAGTTTGTTTGAAGAAGAGAGAAGCGATGGATGATGGGGACGACGGACGCTTATTTGAAGAGCGGTGAAGGGCTTAGCTAGGTCATTTATTAAACAGATTGTGACGAGTGTTCCAGTACGTACGTTCAGCGAAGATTGCACAATTTATCAGGACCAGTTTGTCAAAGACAGCTCAGCAAGATCTAATATAATGCAATGTTCGATTACAATGCAAAAATAGTTCAGATCCCCGAATGGTACTCGATTGCTATCTGATACATTTATCTGGCTATCGTTATTACGAACACAACATTGCATATTGCTTGGAATATTGCTAAATTTACTGCACAATTTATGTGACCAGTATTTAAGCTTTGCAAATAATCAAGTGCTGAAATAAAGCATCCCATCAAGGCTCAAGCTATACGGCGGAGAGCCATTTTTTATTTGTAATGTGCCAGAACATATTGCGATATTTCAATATCCCATTGATTGGGCAGTCGAATACATTTGTTGTTTAATAATACATCGAATACATTGGCAGTCAAATACATTTGTTCAATAGTTAATCTCTTGGGTCGAGCATTATCTATCCTTCTAGAAATTTACTTATCAATGTCAGCGTAAAAACAGTATTAGCTGTTTTTACGATGGATGATTGCGCTGAAAAGATTCTGAATCTTTCTGAAATGTTTTACAATGTTTTGGTATGCAAGTTGTAGTATCCATTCCTTAACTACACATCTTTTACACGAGGGTTTTGTTTTGAAATGTCTCTCATAGTTGTGTAATATGTTGGTGAGAATATAATGTGTTACAAAATTGCGGTTTGGTCATTGGTGGTAATTCGCAAGATCATTATTTATGTGTTAGTTGTGATGCCAGATTGCCACCGACTGAATCTTTTAAAATTATTCAGAGTTATTCAGAAACATTATGTGGCGTGGCACGCTATTGGTCGCTCAACGGAATCCCCATCAGTTGACGCATAATGGACTTGCCCAATGCAATGGACTAGCGAATCGATTCTAGCACATTATTGCGCACTGCAAAGACTGACCTATGATCCATGACGCTGCCAGATTGAGTAACTAGTATGATGGTATGCTAAACTGAACGAATGGATCTAGGACGCATATGTTCTTGGAAAACCAAATTTTATCTCTAACTTGTTATGAGCTCACTTCACGTTTTTTATTCATACACTATTGATTGAAACAAGAATCTATAGGTATAGTTGTGCGTAGTTGCGTTCAAATCAATAACGCATGTCTTAAATAATTCATCATAACCAAAGTTCTAAAAGTAACTTGACGTAAACACAAAAACATTTTAAAAAATAAATTTCACATGAGAAAAGTATTCAGAATCTTTTCAGCGCAACAATCCTTCGTGAAAACGGCTTTGTGGGAAAACTCAATAATAGACGTTTGCCTGTAAATATTGGTTCTATCTTATATCTTCGATAGTTTGGTCTGGATCACTTTTAAGTAAAGGTACTTTTTTGTATATTATTTTTTGAAGTATAGATAATTATTTTGGCTATTGTTATGGGCTATCTATGGGCTAGCATTCGACATAGCAGAGTAAAGCTTGTATAATACTCGGCAGGAGAGTCCTTACAACACAACGGTTAACGGAGTATGCCTTTTCGTGTGATTTTTCGACATGACATTCGAAACTGCTCTCAGTTAAATACCCCATAATAAAAGTGTCTCATTTCCTGTAATAGGTGACTCATCGGTCTGTCTAAGGTTTTCGATTCATTTGACATGATTTGTATATGATGAAAATGCAAATGGTGGTAATACAACTTTGATGACATTTAGTAATCACGGGTGGTAGTACTTAAAACAAATTTACACTGTCAATTCAAATAAAAATAAGGCTGTTGCACAGTCTGCATTTGGAAATTAACAAGCCCAAGATTTAAGCATAAGCCAGGTATTTAGGGAATAACCGTTTTGTGGATTTAGGTGGGAGTATTCGCTCAGTGGATATCCATCGCTGATTGTCTGGTTATCTTTCGAGGCGAGATAGCGAATATTTAAGGTATATTGTATATGTTGTGTGCAATTGGAAAGGCATCTGGTGGCCATTTGCTCACATCATGTTCACGAACTTCACCCGATAATACTTATTTTGCATACAGACCGGAAGAGCATGTTGTCTTTCCAAGTTTCCCCGGAAGAGTTTGCTTATGACAGCAATTGAAAATTCGAAAGCTCGTGCTCGTATCGTTTTCGATAGCAAACGCTTCGATGGAAAACGCAACACATGCAGAGCAACTTTCTGTGCCATGAGACGGTTTCTCGCTTCTCGGCCGCCGCTCTCTCCTCTCTCTCCTCTCTGTCTCTCTGTCTCTCTATCTTCGTCGCTCCCCACCCGAGTCATCAACTCATGGCATGGCTGTTGCGGCACACATAATCGCCGCCTTGCAATAGCTGACCTGCGCCGACGGGCGCTCGTCAGAACTCAGAACCCGGTCAACAGCCCGTCCCGGTCAGACGACGCAGGAAAGCGAAAGGCTGTCCGGTAAAAGTGTCGAGGCTTGTGACCTGACCGCGCTAGGTCGCTCTCGCGGCGACCGCACCAGCTGGCAGGCGCCGGCCGCCGCCGCGCCGCCTCGGCCGCCCGCCGCCTCAGCACGCCACAATTCGCCGCCGAGCGCCGCCCAGGTGACACCGCCCGCTGCCCGCTCCTCCGACCGGCCGAGCGTGTGTGTGGTGTGGTGTGGTGTGACGGGAAGCCAGCGTGTGCCGACCGTCAGTCAGCCTGCAGAGCCGGACCCGCAGAGACGCGACCCGTCCGTCCGCCGGTGCTGGTGCAGAGAGTCGGAGGACGTGATTCAGTGACTTCGACTGTGAACTTGTGACTCGTGACCAGAGATTCCGCTCGCGCTCACCCGAGCCGGGCTGCGCCTCTGAGCGCTGAGAGCTGCGCTGAGCTGAGCTGAGCTGAGCTGAGCTGAGCTGAGTTGCCATCGTGGCTCCTACCCAGCTGTGCGCGATGACGGTGAAGGACCTGCTGATGGCCTTCCCGCCGGTGTTGACGGGCTCCAGCCTGGACCTGGCTCTCCATGAGGCCATCAAGGGTCAGCAGAGTCCTGCCGCATGTCCGGCCGGCTCGCCGCGCGCCCCAGGGATGACCCCCGAGGTGCCGCCGTCGACCACCACTCTGCCGGTGCCCGCCCCAGCAGGTATGTCCCACGACATCAGGTCCAGGACGGGGGAAGTGAAGCGATTGAGTGTGTCGTTATGTGAGGCTCTGGATAGCTGTGATGATGATGTGGTGGTTCGTTCCAGTGCGTCAGCTGTTATATGATCATCATTCGTCAAGGGCTGCAATTATATCCAGTGGTTACATTATCACTTGCTATTGAATGCACCAACTGTGATAGCATGGGGATGTGCGGGTCTCGGTACCGTTCAGAGTGCTCATGAGAGGTCGATTGCAAAGGGGTGAGGGGACGCTCAACACACCTGACAGGGGACCTGCGGCCGTAACTGCTCCCAGGTGTATTTGCTAGCGCTTTAAATGCCGCTCCTCACGATAACACTGTGGAGGTGCAGGTGCTACTCTGTTCTAATATCTTACATTTGGACATTGGCTGACATTTATGAATGAGTAATCTACCCTCAAATTGTATCTCTCAAAGACCTGGCTAACCCGCCAATGACTGCCGATTCGCGATATAATTTTGTCATCGTAATAGTGACTAAGTAGCATTGCCGAAGGACCACATCTCTCCATTTTATCTCGTAACCAGACGAGCCCAGACAGTTTCCCCTCTAATGGAGTCCCGTTTGACCTAGTCTCAACCCATGGCTCAGATCATCAGCCCATATCTGAGCCCCAATCCATTGTAGCGCCGTACGCGCCCCGCTCGCAGCCGTGAAAGTGAAATCTCCCACGAGCTTCCATCGTAACGGGTCTCAGTCCGACGGAGCCGAAATCGAAACAGCTGCAAGTTCTTGACCCCGTTTTCACTATCGCCCCGACGACAGACTTCATGACATCGCACCTGATCCGACCCCGCTTCCACTAACCGCAGAGACAATTTCTCCTCTCCTCGCGGGCCGGGCCAGCCGCGAGCGAAATCGAGACTCAAGTATCAGCATTCGCCGGCCTGAAGTGTCAGCATTCACCGGTCTGTACTGCTTCGCGAAATAACAACACCGTCAGATAAATCACACCATCCCCTGTATCATCTCTCCCTATCTCAAACACCCCGCCCTGCCCTCCCCGTCCTCAAGCGGTCCTCGAGTCGGCCGCATCGAAAGTGTTTCCGCGCGCCGTCAACCTATTTTCCGAAGGTGAGTCAGTAGCGGGCCAACGTACTAGCCTCTGCGCGGGCGCCGCTGACCCACTTCCCGCCGCCAGCCCTCTGTTGCAAGGCTGTCGGCGGCGCCGGCGCGCCCGCGGCCGCTGCACCGCTTGTGAAACCCGCCTCCCGGTCGCGATCCGCCGCTCGCTAGCCTCTCCCGCAATCAGCCGCGGCCGCGCTGACGTCATAGAGCAACGAACTCTAGCCTCTGCGCGGGCGGCGACCCACTTTCGGCCGGCCGCCGCCAGGGTCGATGGTGAGCGGCGGAGGCGGCCCGGCAGAGTCTGCCGACGCCGGCCGACTTTGGCCGCGGGTGAACGCTCGACAATCGGGACGGTGGCGGAGGCGGCGGCGACGGCGGCGCGCGCGCGCCGGCCCTCTCTCCACTCTGTCCTCTCTCGGCACGAGCTATATGGCACAGATGGGCGGGACAGAGGCGGCGGCGGAGGCGGCGGCGGAGGCGGCGGCGGCGGCGGCGGCGGGTACGGACAGGTGTCATCTGGGCCTGTCCGCTGTCAGTCGTCTCACTCTCCGGTGTCGGGCAGGGAGAATAATGGCGTGAACAAGATGCTGGAAGACGGAATAAATGGCCTGCCTACTGGTAGGCTGTGCTGCTCATCTTTAGTGCGATGCGGCACAGTCTACCCTATTTCTTGCAGGCTGTTCGATCGCACTATTTGGCGTAAGCTATGCAGAAGAATGCAATGCAGTGTTTGCATATAACAACCATTAATATATTCGCAATCCCTTTTATGAAGTTGTGGCAATATTGTCATTAGAAGTAAACCTTAAGGGTCATTCTTCGTTTGCTACTTATTGTCATAAGAAGTTAAAATTATTTAATTCATACACAGATTGTTTTAACTCCCGTTCAATCTACAAGATGCATCCAGACTGGATGCAAAATAAATTTAGCTGTTTTTATTAAAAGTTTCTTTTCCCGGCCGTCAACTCCAGAGTTGACTCCATGGTTGTCAACTGACAACTCCAGAGTTGACAACCATGAAAATCAGTAATATAAAAATATTTGTTTTTTGGACGAAGGGTTCAATTGTTCTCTGAGGATCCTGTTACATCCATTCAATCGATCAAAAATGGTAGTCACGTCCATGGCCCAATTCGACATACAAACCCAACACAAAAGGCTTTATAGCTGTGCCCGCGCATCGGCTTCTCTTTGTCTCTTAGTGGGGCCACAAGTGACATCATAATTTGCATTTACGTAAAAAACAGAGTTCGTTGCCCCCACTAACGAAGAAACCTCTCGGGTAAAAACAACAAAGGCCGCCTCTGCCGCCTACGTTAGCTCACGTCGGGTTTTATCGGCGTTTTTCGACGCGCCGTTGCAGCATTGTGACGATCGACGCTCGGTGTGGCGCGCTGACGCCTCTTTTTCCCGGCGCCGGCTCTCGATACCCCCCCTTTTTGCGGGGGAGGCACACGGGCCAGCTAAGGGCCGTGCACCGTAGGATCCGGCCGTGTTTTTCGAGCCCGCAGCTTCCGCAGCTCTCCGTTAGCGGGTCAGTTCACGGCGAGTTTTTCCTCAGCGTAGCTCGCGTCTCCCGGCGCGCCACCACGGCGGCCCAGACGACACAAAGCGCGTGGCAGCCGCGCAGGTGCGCAAAACAGCGCGTAAAAAGCGCGCGCCAGCTCATTGATCAGCTGGCGGTGCGGCCGGGTCGTCGACCCCGGCCGATACTACCGCGCGGCGCCGTTTACGAGCTGTCGGTCGGCGGGCGACGCCGCGGGCAGTCTGGGCTGAGGCTGGCTGGCGAGTGTCGCGGCCCGCTGCGCGCCACGTCTGTGATATACCGTCTGCCGTCCGCCGTCCAAGCGCTGTGTCAGTTCTGTCTGTGATATTTTGCCGGAGTCCGCGGCACGACTGCCAGCCATAGTCACCATGCTTCTGGACTTGGCGAGAGAGTGTTGCAGCTCCAGCACTCCAGACTTCGGAATCATGACAGGTAACGAACGAGCTGCCTGCCTGCCGAGGCTGCTTGTCATTTCGGCGCGTAGTGGATCAGAACTGGGCGCATGTCAGCTATAATGCAGCGATATATACGTACCCGTGCTGTGCTTGCAGACTGTAGTGCACTACACTTTATCACCAAACCTGCCTTAATCAGACCACGATCGGCCGATGTTGTTGTTTGTCGGGAGGGTGGGCGGCGTTACGACACCAATGTCGTGTCATCGGCCGAGGATGATGCATTGTCGGGACTCGGGCGGCCGCGTTTCACTTTCCGTCGCCTTTCTCCGGGGCGGCGCCGCTCTCGTCAGTTTCCACTTTTACTTTGGACGCGCTGAGCGGCCGCGGGAGTTTTTACTACGGCCGGCCGGTCGCTGAACCTAGTTTCACCTGCGGCTCGGCCAGATAGACCGTGTCTAGTAGTAAACCTGTTGCGACATCCCCGTGGCTGGCGGTGTGTGCGGAGTATGTCCAGCGGGAGAAACTAGGCTTAGGTGGTCACGACCGTCCCGGCGGGACAGGCATTGTTGTGTCATGCCGGCTAATCCAGACTGGGTGTCCCGCAGCTGGCACTTTTGTCTTCGGCTCTCAGCTCAGTTGCTGCATGAATGCCCCTGCTGCTCCGTTTGCGAAAGTCCCGTAGTCCACTGGTCTCGCCCGACGGTCACGAGTTTCCGATGCTCGTGACCTTGCACGGGCAAGCGGAGCCGGTTCTACCAACGCGCACTTTCAATGACGTGGCCCGCGAGTTGCACAGGATTTTTCGACCCGTTCTGGTTCAAGGATGCCTGCAGTGGAGCGCCGTGGCGTTCTCGGGAGTTTGCAGCCATCTGTGCCATGGACGGGCGATCTCAGGTCGGCGCCAGCTGCACCGCGCTGGATCCATGAGGCTGGCGCACATTCTGGGTCGTCAGGACTGTCATGACTTTGTCATGCTCATAACGCTCCCCCTCCCATCCCTGGAACACGTCAGAACGTCGGATCGACACCCCTGTCTGGCTCCTCCCGCGGCCCGTCGCCGCCCCCCGCGGCCGTGCTGGCTGCGCCCGTGCCAGCTGGCCTCATTTTCAGGGTCAGGTGAATGAACTCAGTCGGTGTTGTAACTGGGTCAGACGCCGATAGGCGGCGCGTCGGTCGCCGCCAGGTCCGGGAGGCCGCCCTCGCCAGTCGGCTGACGGCGACGGAGGACGGAGGTGGTGTGTCATGTCTGTCCGTCAGGTCGGCACTGGCTGACTGAACGATATGGCACGCTGCTGAGTTGACGCGAACCACAACAGTCTCTAACAGTAGCTGGGACTGGCTTCAAGCACAGAGTGATGACCAGATCAAATAATGAAACTGGCTTCAGGAAATATATGATACTGCGAGGAACTCGGATATAAGCTCAACCTGATGCCTCCTTTTTAACGCTTCCACGTCAGTAGTGAAAACCGTCGTTATGACGATTTCCAGAGATGTGATCTTGCCATAGTTCCGATGCGCTTAAAAGTCGCGCATCATCACTCAGTAGGCATGCCGATGCCGAAATCTCCACTCTCACTACATACAACAATTAATGTTCTGTTATATTATCATATGCCACGAACCATATTATTTACACCTGGCATTTATCTCTAAGTTCCACAAATCGTATCCTGTTCCAAGTCCCCACCCGGTGATAGTAACGTAGCCCGGCGGGGCGGGTAGTCACGGATGCCCGTGAATTTGGCTCGGCGGTGGCCGGCCGCGCGGCCAGCCGGCAGTGAAAGTGAAAGTATGACTGGCTGGTGACCTCGGCGGCCGTTGCCCCCGCGTGCTGGTGACCTGGTTCGGCGACCTGACCGGCCTGGTCTGGCCCGTCTCCGGGGCCGCGACCGACATGCCCCCTCCCCTCCCCTCCGCTCCCCTCGAGGTCATGGGGCTCCTCTGAAGAGTCAGAATGTCATTTTAGTCATTTTAGTGATTCTTTAATGTTTCGTTAGTCTACTGTACTAATAGTTTAGGATAACATGAACACAATTTGTCTGGCGCATATTTTGTATGCCGCTCGGTTTGTGTTTGTAACCTCATCTCTGAGCTTTAGGTGTCGTAGTGTTTGGTTGAGCTGATTGACAGTTCGGCGAAGGCCCGTGTTTGGAAAGATGATGCATTTCGCTTTCCTCAACAGCTGAATTATTTCCATCGAACTTCTTTTGATGTCAATCCGCTAGCACGAAACATTTGTTTTCCATCCTGGTTCATCATGCAAAACTCCCTTGGTACCGGTTCCGCCGTCCTCTGGTCCCGAGGTGAATGGTAGGACATCTTGTGGCAAGCGACGCAACCTTTAGTTCGTCCAAAGGCCACCCGGCTGCTTCTGGTGTTTGCCGCTAGGTGGTGCGTGGTGGCAGCGCGGCGGCAGGTACTAGTAGTTACAGACATCGCCGCTACCCTGGTGATGGCGCTACTGTCGACCGGAGCGTGTCATGGGTCTTACTGAAAATAATTTAATCAGGTTCTAGAGATGAGGGGCAAGAACATGGTCTTTGGATTTGATTGCACTGCACGTGTTTTAATAGTAGCAATGTGTTGAGATCATCACGAACCCGAGCAAAAAGAAAGAAGTGCACACCATTCTGTCTTGTTGGAGATGGTTAGAGACCGTGAAATGTGACGAGATATTTTGACAGAATTGATAAATTGTATACGATACTGATAAAACCTGATAACTAGAAGCTTTCGATGTTCCTCAGATCTCCTCCCATTTATACCTTAATATTTACATGCTGCCTAAGCCCATGGACCGGTCGGCCGGCCGCGCCTGACCGTTGCTCCGGCGCTCGTGCACGGTTGAGCTGTGGTCCCCGTGCACGATCCTGCGGTGCCACCGGTGATAACCTTCACCCCGCGCTCGAGTCGAGGTCAGCGTGTTGCCCGGATCTGCAACAGAGTTCAAGAGCAGCAGGTCCCGTTGGCGGCTGGACTTGCTGGTCCGATCGCCGGATCAGATATGCTAATCCGCCGCGGTCATGCCCCTGCCAGACGGCACGGGGGGGGGGGGGGGTCGCCCTGTGCACGCTGATTGTGTGCCCTTGGCGGTGGTGCTGCGTTAGGTGCCGGTTGACCTTGCGCCCGACGACCCTCTGTGCTACTGTCGAGGTTGCATGTCTCACGTCCAGCGCGCATGATGCTGGAAAGCCGGAGTAGTCGAATTGATCAACCCAACAACACTACTCACCACAACACACAATAAACATCACACCACAACTACACACACCGAACCACTCAACACACACACACACAACAAACAACACCTACCCAACAACACACACACACACACACAACACCACAACACCAACAACACACAAACACACACACACATAAATCACACACACACACAGACGGAGACGTAAACATTACCGCACTATATGTATACAAAGTGAGTGACGTTGAGCACTCTGGCCGGTGGTATTTGAGCAGAAGGCGGGAGTTGTCTCTGGAAAGTGACAACAAATTCGTTTTCTTTGTGCCACTGTTGACTCCGTCGAGCCTGAAGTCGCGGAATCATAGGCATGCTCAGGGCGGCACGGCTCTGATTCCTCTGGAAGGTTCGCGGGTGGGCTCCCTTCTGGCTGGTGGCCATTAGCGTGCTTCGGGCGGACACGGCTCTGCTTCCTCTGGAAGTTCGCTCACCTCGTGGGCGGTTTGGCTGCTTGAGGACATAGTCAGCCTGCGGCGGACGTACTGATTCCCTGAAGGTATCTCCTCCTGGGCGGGGTTCCTGGCTGCGGAGCCATGGCATATGCTCAGCAGACACGTTCTGATTCTCTGGGTCCGCGTCCGCCTTGGGCGGGGTTGTTCTGGCTGCTGGACCATAGCAATGGCCTGGGGAACGGACCTCTGATCCTCTGAGATAGCATTCTCCTACGTGGCGGGTTTTCTGCTGCTGGACCAAAGTGCCCTCGGGGCGGATCACGGCTCCTGATTCGCTCTGAAGTTCCTCTCTCTGGGCTCCGTTCCTGTGCTGCTGGAATAGATGCGCTCGGGCGGACCGGATCGCTGTATTCCTTTGACGTTCGCTCCTCTCTGGGCGGGGTTCCTGGCTGCGTGACATAAGCATGCCTCGGGGCGGACCCGGCTCCTGATCATCTTAGTCGCCTCTCCTCTGGCCCCTTCCTGGCGTGGACAAGCATGTCCCTGGCGGACACGGCCTGATGTACCTGGAAGTTCGCTCTTCCTCTGGGTGGTTCTCCTGGCTGGACTATAGATGCACGTCGGGCGGACACGGCTCTGGATTTTGAAGTTCGCTCTCCTATGGCTCCCTTCCTGGCTGCTGGACATAGCATGCCCTTGGGCGGCCGTCCTGTTCCTCTGAGTGTCTCCCTCCTCTGGGCGGGGTTCTTCCTGGTGTGGACATGATGCATCGGCGGACAAAGGCTCCTTGATTCCTTGAAGTTCGCTCCTCCTCTGGGCGGGGTTCCTGGCTGCTGGACCATAGCATGCCCTCGGGCGCCACCAGCACCGCAGGGTTCAACAGCCCGCTGTTTCGCGCCGGCGCCGCCAGGGGCGCTCGTGTCGCGACCAGTCCGCAGTTCGGTCTCGGAAAGTCCACGTCACGTGGTCACATGACAGAGTCAGTGGGCCGACAATGCTGGCGGAAGCTGGTCACGTGGTATGCTGTGGGAGGCTGCAGAGCGCTGATCCCGCCTCAGAGCTTTGTGGAGGCTGCGGTCAGCTCTGCCGTACTGTCCGGTGACCGCCGCGCCCTCTCCTTCCCCGTCCGTTCATGCCTCCGATTTAGAGGAGAGGGGGGGGGACACTGACTGCAACCGGTCTGATCGGGAAGTGATTGTTTTATTGCATGTTTTGAAAGACGCGATAGCTGAGCGGAAGGCATCAGCAGTGATGTCACCACAAACCGTTCAGTGTATTGTCGCAAGTCTGGGGGAGGAGGAGCCAATTGGGTGCTGTGGCGTACTGTTTATTGGACGAAAAGGTCACCCAGTTTGAACACCGCATCTGGAAGCATTTCCCTGCCGTCTCTGTCCCCGTATGATGGCAAATGAATCAATACAAAGCTTGTGTGTCGACGCGGCTTGTACGGCGACGCGGAGATGATCGGTACTTGTGGCAAGCGTTGCGACCTTTAGTCCGTCCCCACTTGTACTACGTGTACTAGCCTAGATCCCTGTGGACCACACCGTGTCTGCCGACCTCGCCGTCTGTCTGCTGACGTCAGCCGCTCTAGGCTGGTGCCTGAAATTCACCGAAGCGACATTCTCGGCTGCGGAGGAGAGAGCGGGACCCTTTCTGCCCGTTGTCGCAGGTCGCCTGTCGCGGTGCCCCCTCCTGGGGTAAAGGTATGCGGGATGCGGGCGCAGGGAGCTAAGCTGAGCGTGACGCAGTCACGGCGCGGGGTCGTGGGATCCCGCTCATGCGCCGCTGTCGGCGGACTCTTGACTACCGGGCGCGCAACCGGTTGCGGCGGTCTGCCCTTGAGGCAACGCCGTACTAGGTCAGGGTGGGGAGAATGTCGGCGGGCAGCGACCGCCGCCGCGCCATGTCATGATCTCCGCCGCCGCCGGACTTCTGGGAGGGAGGGGGAAGGGGGAAGAACCGGCCTGTGACGCTCACGCTACCAGCTCACGTTCCGGCTCCACAGCACGGCCAGCCGCCTTTGTTCGGCTGGCCCTGTGCGAAATAGTCTCAGCCAGCGCTACTGCAACAAATGGTCCAGGGAGTTTGGGTGGTATCGGCGGGGGAGCTGTTACAATTCTCAGCCGCCCGGTCTGACGAATACACATTGCGCAAGCGACACGTCTCCGTGATCAGCAGACATCTGGCCGTATTTGCCAGAATCGCTGCAAACTGGCACGCTCTTGCGTAAACCTGTCGACTGCACACCTATCTCAAGTTTGTTTTTCTCAACTAGCATCCCGGCGATGGCCTCATTCGATACGTAGCCGCGCTGACCAGCGTATTGTTCGACACGCCCGCCCACGTCTGCCGCTGCCCTGCCGGTGCTGCCGCCGCGCGGCGCGACCGCCAACTAGCGCGGCCCGGTCACGCATCACGGCGGCCGTGTCCCGAGCGAGAGTGAACGACCCGTGCTCGACATGGCCCCGCTGGTACGCTCGCCGCCGCGCCCGCCACCCGGGCCAGCCAGCTGACGCGGCGCAGACACCGCCGCAGGAGCGCTCTTAGCGCCGCAATCTGCCGCCGCCGCCCCCGCCCTGCCGCCGCCGCCGCCGCCGCCGCCCTCACCACCGCCCCCGCTCCGCGCCAAATCCGGCCCGACGGATCGATGTTGGACTGATGACAGAGCAGGGTGGTGTTCTTTCCTGAGGTGGAGAGGAGTCGTACCGGCGTCTCTCGGCGTCAGACGGGCGGCCATCATTGCGGTCCGACTGGCGAGCGGCCGACCGCAGGACTTTTTGTGACCTTCGGCTGGTGGCTGCAGCTTCCTGGTTGGAGCCGGAGGCCAGATGGCATTCATCGGGCGCAGTACAGTTCAGTTCATGCCCCGCTTTGTCAGATGAGTTTTGTGCATGCGATTCGAGCAGTGTTTGTTTTGAATTGCCTGTCGTGTTTGATAACCGTCTTGAGCTGGTGTTGTGCCCGTTAGTTTAACTTTGCGGCGGGCTACTCGTCTCTCTTATAGACCCTATCGGCTTTTCGTCTGCGTTTTCGTGACTTCGAGAGGATTAAGACAGGGATTATTCGTAAAATGGATGTTCTGCTAGCTTTGTTCCCTGCCAATGGTAATAGAAATTAAGCAGTATCCTAGATGCGCCTTTTTCAGTTGTGTGGTCTGCTTCTCTGGTTCGCTTATTTCTGCGGCTTTTTTATGCCTTCTTCGGTAACTCTTATTATTCTCAAAAGAGCCGTACTCCCACTGTCCGGCGTCTTCACAAAGCATCGGCGCGTTCATGCCATCATCCTTCATTGTCGCTGGCCTTGAACTTTACCTCTTCGCGCCGCGCCGGATGCCGCGGACCTCTCGGCGACCCTAGCGCCATCATGGTGTCAAGTATTTTCAGCCAGTCGGGTTGACGGCCTTGTAACTGCTGAAGTCGGCTGGTGCGCATGCGCGTCGCTCGGTTCCCTCCTGTTGGCTGTTCGGCGGCGGCGGCGGCGGCCGAGAGAGACATTGACCCCATTATATGCCGCCGTCTCAGGAAGTCGGCCGACCGGCGGCAACGCGCGGTTATTCAACTTTTATTTTCTACGTGCTCTTCAAATGCCCTTTGCAGAAACGGTTCCCGGTTTGCGCTCTGGTGCGGGCGATAAGCCGACGATGCACGCCAGTGGGACAGGCCGAGACAGAGGCGAGACGTCGTGAGAGTGGCCACGCAGGAATGCGTGTCCAGCTCGAACGCCAACTTAAGAGCGGATTAAGCGGCGGCCGGTCTGTCCCAGGGTGTATGCCCTGCCACCACATATTATAGCCCGGGGTGCAGCGCCAGTCGACCGGCTGCCAGCAGTATGTTAGCGGGCAGCGCGGCACCAGTCGACTCTCAATGTCACCCCGAACGGCCCGCCGCGCAGCGCGCCGATCGGCCAGATATACCCGGCGCCGCTTTAAAAAGTGAGATCACGCCCGGAATGACTGCCGAGCGAGCCCGCGAGCGGAGGGTTTCCGGGTATCCCCAACCGGCCCCCACAGCTGCCATTGGCCGCGAAAAAACGGGAATGCTTAACGTCAAGTTCATCTCAGCATGCCCGTCTGTAACGGAACGGTATGGGATCTTCGCTGATGTACTGAGGGAAGTTACATAAGGTCACGGAAACCTGAGCGGGGCGAAGCGTGGGGCTTACGAATCCATTCCTGAGGAAAGCTATTATTGCGGTCTCGTTTCCGATGGGATCATTGTTATAAGAGCTTAAAGGCTTCCAGTATATTCCAGCGAAAACATTCGCGAACCAACACAAATTACAGAAAAGGTTTGGGGTTTGATATAACAGTGCTCCGCCGCAGGAATATGGTATAAAATATTATCACCCTTCTATCAAGTTAATGTAAACATGACCCGTCCGTCTCATTTGGTTTGCATCGGTTATCTTATTCTTCGCATTGCTCATACATATCAACATATTCTCCTATCATAGCGGACAGGGCTTAATATATGAACTGTTTCGCAATCTCTGACATCCGAACTCCTCGTGTAAAGGCCTCTCATCAGTGTCGGGCGCGGAATGAACGGCCGTTAACTCGACCAGCCGGTGAAGGTGACCGCTGTCTCTCTTTAGCGATTTCGATGACCCTATGTCCCAGTTACACCATCTTTACTACGCAGCCGCATTGACCGAGAGCCGAGGGGCGATCACGGCGCGGCGCGCTGCGGCACGGCGGCGGCATTTGCGACGCAGCGTGGCGCACCTGCCGCCGCTGAATCACGTCGTGTGTACGTCGAACCGTGGTCGGTCCGGTTCGCCGAACCGGCGGCGGCCGGTCCGGCGACGCGCCGACTCTGGGTCAGGTCGCGCCACTACGTCGAAACTGAAGGTGCGTCAGCGGCTGGAGGCGTGGAGGCGTAGCGTGAGACGGGTCCGGCCGGTTCCGACTGAGCTGGCCTCTCAGCTGCGTCACTCCGGGATAAACCGAGACCTCAGACCACCACACCCCTTCCAGTTCCTACTCCTCTCTCTCTGCCTCTCCTCTCCTTCAGTCTTCCTATTTCTCACCAGCTGTGTGTCAAATGAAGGGTATCGCCTTCCCTGTTTTTTGCTCGGTCCGCTCTGCTCTCGTCTTGCTGGCTTGTCTCGCCGCCTTGTCGCGCCCTCGTCGCCCATCTTTCTCCCCGCCTCGGCGCCTTGTCCGCGTGTCGAACCACGCCCTGTGAGGCGGTGTTTGTGCGTGGAGGGCAGGCTGCCCACCCCGCCCCCACCCCTCTGTCCCTCAGCCCCTCAGCCCTCGAGCGTTGTGCAATGTTGATGTGGGTGCACAGATTGCTGCAGGGGCGAGTCGCCGCTCTCGATTTCAACACGTCGACGGGCAGGGCACACAGAAGGTCGCGCTGTCAGTGGAGTTGGAAACGGTTCCGGGTTATATATATCGTTCTACCAAGTACCAGCCATTTACAATCCAATCTCTCTTTACAATGAGAAACAGGATTATAAGTTGCACTCACACAGCGATCTATTTTTGTTCTTGCTTAGTCTGATAAGAATACGTTGGTTAAATATATTATGCGTAGTGCATCTCACTTTTCAAATAGAAACTGAAACTTGATCTGGTTAAGTAAGATCGGCAGTTGCCAGCTTTCCCCACTGTCTGCCGGCGTGGTCAGCCAGGTATTTTGCTCGCTTCAGCTGTGCGCCGTCCGGCTCCGTGCCTGCTCTGGCAGGACAGACCGGAACTGGCGGGGCCGATTGTGCAACATGTTATGCTCGTCACCCTACCCCACTGCAGCGGCGGCCGGCTGCCGGCGGGCCTGTGCGTATGTGGGCTACTCCGCTCCGCCGGCCACAGCTCACGCTATTTTCGCCTGCAAGCTGAGAACCGTTTGATGTGTGTTGAAATCTCTGTTTGTGTTCTACTTTTCGCTGACTGAATTTTGATACGGCACAGCTGTAGGCTTCGGTTTCGTCACCGGCGATCCATCACTACTTGTTCATCTGTTCCTTATCTTTTCTTGACACAGCGAAGCTGTGTTTGGTGATGTTAAGAATAAGACTCGGTCAGTTTAATGCATGAGCTACTTTTACGCATTGAGCCTGCTATAAGTTGTATACATTTCATTACAATATGCATTATTTTATGCGTTTTTATTCCGTAGTTCTTCTATGAAGTTATTTTCATCGATATATTCCTTTAGACGTATTTTTGTTTCATGCTAGCCGTTTTCACGATGGATTATTTTGCGCGAAATATTTTAAACATTTTAAATTGTTTAAAATGTTTTAGTAGTAGCCTTTTTCACGATGGACTAATTTGCGAAAAAATAACCCTTGCCCTACGGGACCGTAGGGCGAGGGTTAAAACATTTCTCGCAAATTAGTCCATCGTGAAAATGGCTACTACTTAAACATTTTGAAACATATTAAAAGGCTTTAAAATATTTCGCGCAAAATAACACATCGTGAAAACGGCTATTACCTCTTATCTATCCGGGGCAGTGCAAGTTACGAGCATGGATATCATGTAAACGACTCATTTACTTTTGCTTCCTATAAAATCTGAACTACATAAGCTATGTGAACGATATCTGGCTATATATATATCCCGTGCCAGATGACTCGCGTGAAGTTTTTACTACGATCGCGGAAGAAGTCATCAAAACATAAACCATGCGCGCATGTCCTATCCGCTCCCGTCCTGTGCCGGTGCCGACTCTGGACAGCATCAGCGCGCACAGCAGGAAGAGCGTCTCCACGCGGCGACCTTCTCCATCCACATCCAGCGTGGGCTGGTTCGGCGTCGGGCGGAAGCGATTTCAGACGGGTTAGCCGGTCTGCGCCCCCTTCGCCTGCGTCCAAGGTCTCCACATCCCTTCCTGGCCGCTCAGCCTTGGTCTGTGTACGCGGCAGCGACCTGACAGACTGCGGCCGGCGCCAGCCGAGCGCTGCCTCCAAGATCAAGGCTACCCCTGGTTCAATGGACTTCCTCGGCGGCGGGGACCAATGAGCGGGCGAGGCGCGGCGCCGGCGGCACCTGCCGCGCCGCGCCGCGCCGCCCGCCGCTCCATTACCAGATGGCAAATTTTCATGCAGTCTCATTCGGACTTTCACTATCGCGGGTTGTGAGTCGGCGACGCTCCTGCGCTGTGTTAGGAAGCAGCGTGCTTGTCGATCGCAGTGGCGGGTGAGAGAGGCACCGTGGTGAACAGTGGCGCGTGAGAGGTGGAGAGAGAGCGAGCGATGTGCAGTCTCAGCCTGAGCCCGGAGCCGGCCGGCTATGTGTCCAGCACGACTCAGGATCTCCGCGGCGGCAGCACACCCGTCTTAGGTACGATTTCTCCCCGGCTTCGGTAGCTGCTCGAACTGGTCTGTGTTTTGTTGACAGGTGTTGAGTACAAGTTGTATTTGTTGCTGGTGGCTTGCTGACGGAGGGTGACATGAGCTCGCGCCTGCTGCTGACGCCGGGTACCGGCCTGGTGCCCGTTCAAACCGGGCGCCGGCTGGTCCCCGCAGCCGGCACATGCGTACACAATCAATACTGCACCCCAGCGCTGCCTACCCCACGCACCATCACATCGATTGGTCACGTGCGTTCGATCGCCGCTCACCGACGCGCCAGCCGGTCGGCTCCCCTCCCATGGCGGTTCAACGGCCTGCGTGAACGCAGGTGAACGCACGCACAAAAACGCACCGAGGGGTGAACGACTGGCGGACAGGAATAGCGCGTCTCCTCCGCCGGCCACCGCCGGGGGCATGGGGGTCATGTGGGCAGGCTGCCGAGAGGCATGTGACAGCTGCGGAGGCGGCTCCACCGGATATTAGAGCAAAGTGCCAGAGGCGGGAGCCAGAGGTGATGTGAAGCGGCAGCGGTGGAGCCAGAGGATATGTGAAGCGGCAGTGGTGGAGCCAGAGGCGATGTGAAGGGGCCGCGCAGTGGTGGAGCCTGAGGCGATGTGTGAGCGGGGACTGGGGTATTCGGGGCAGAAGTGACCCACCAAGCAGTCAAAGTTCTAGTGAAAGGACAGCTTCTGGTTAACTATGCCGGCCGCCGATTTCGTGCCGCGAAACCCCGCGATTTACGTCAGAGATATTGTCGTTTGCCGTGTTGTTTGCTTTGTATTTCCCGGTTTGGAGTGGCATTTTTCGTTCACTTCTGAACGATTACGGTCTGAGTAAATGCAGCCTGGCCTTGTCCTACACAATGCCCCTCACTTTCCGCACAAACTTCGTTTGAACCCACCTGTTCCAAGTGATTGGCACCACAGAGCCGTCAATGGAATGGTAATTCCCGTCCTGTGTGTACCAAGCTGTTGTGCCCGAACTTGTATCGAGACTCGTCTTTGACCGGCCATTCCTCCATTTCAGATTTCGATGGAACCACGGTGCTCTGCCAGGTGTGCGGGGACAAGGCATCCGGATTCCACTACGGCGTTCATTCCTGCGAAGGATGCAAGGTTAGTCCCGCTCTCTTTACCTCCAGCCGTTTCTGTGCCCTCGTTTTACCAGCGTGCTGCTTGCGATGTTGCAAGAGCGCCCGACACTTGTCAAAAGCTCTCCGGCTCTAGAACTCGGTTTATTTAACCCCGCACCCCCATTGTATGGTATCCTGCACCCTAAGCCCACTGCTGAACACCCAGTACCCTTCACCGGGTGCAGAAGCACCCGTTCACGGGTGCAGTACGTGGGACAGATGGTCCGCAGGGCGTGACACCGAGAGGAGGTGGCGATTTTTCGCGGCGGTGGCGCGGTAATCGATAGTGTCGCGTCGCGGAAGTCTGCTGCACAAGACGGCACCGTATCACCCGGTGGCCGAATAGCGGGGCTCCGGGAAGGAAAATACTGCAGCTCTGATTAGAGCTGCGCACACTTCCTGGTCTACAATGCCACCCGGAATTCAAACAATTGTCACGAAGGGTACTTTTTTCATGCTCTGAAAAATGGTCGGCTGTGGTAGTCAGGAAATGGTAATAAATGCCCTCGTTTAAAATAACTATATATTAAATAAATCGTTGGGGCAGTTATACATTTATCAAGCCTTTTTCTAGCGTTCATTAGTGTAGTGATCGACCGTGGCTATTTCCGATGTGTTCAGATCTTTCACGAAAAACCTGGCTTAGAATACTTCATGAAAACCTGGCCTGAAACACTTCAAATCGCTTCCTCTCCCAAACCGGGCCGGCGCACATTTCCGCCTTCCGCGTGGACGGGTGACATTGGATTTCGGCCGGCGCTAACCGGGCGGCCCAGTCGGCAAGGGCTGACGGGGGCCGGGCCGGGGACGGGGACGGGAGGGAGGATGTGCTGCCGAGGTCGGCCCGTCAGGGTCAGCGACTGAGCGGCCGGCCGGCCTGCCAGCGCCGCACCGGCTGTCCAAGGCCAACCCGCCTTGCAGTCGTTCAACCCGGTCCTCCGTTGACCATGAATCGGCCGCTCATGAAGGGCGCCATTCACCGGCGCCGCGAAGAAGGCACTGGCCTCGGCGGTACGCTCTGCCGCCGACCGGACCGAGGCGAGGCAGGGCTCGACTCGGATCTCTCTTGTCACTCCGCGAGAGAATGGAGCGGAGATGAGGGCTGTGAAATGCGTGGAAATGCGTGGAAATGCGTGTTTGTGCGTTCGGTCCCGAAATAGCGACACTGGAGATGTGCAACTCATGCCGGTGCTGCCAATCTGTCCCTGTTCGGCTGAGAGTACAGCGACACGGACTCGGACGCGCCTTCAGTATAGGTGGCGCTGAGGTCGCGGCGATCCGCATGGTGGCGCCACCGTCGCCGGTCGCTGCCTTGCCGCTGCGCCGGTGAACAGTATCAAGGGCATCGACCGGCAGGCACTGCCGACTCCGTCCATCTAAAGGGTATCACACGCAGCCGGCAAGCACTTAAAGCTTAATTGTCGGAGCGGTGAGCCGTCATCCGGGTGGCTGCCCCCTGAGGGCAGTCAGTCTGTCGCTCCGTCGGGTCTGCGCTCCGGGGGTTCACTGGGATCGTGGCGCGGACTCGGTGACGTTTTTGCAGAGCTGCTGCCGCTGCTGTTGCCGAGCCCCGGGTTATTACCATGCGGTTTTGCGGCGCCCGCCTTGGGCGCAGGTCGTGCGAGTGGAGTCGTTGACATGGAGACTATTCGTTACGGCCGGCCGAGCAGGAAATTGGCCCGAGATGTCTACCCGGCGGCAGGCTGCCCCCAGAAGTCTGCGAGCGCCACTGAATTACTAAGATGATTCAGGAATTATTGAGTGACTGGTTCTACAGACCTGGGCATTGTGCCGGCAGCATAAAATATAAGCACGTTCACGTCAGGCCACACAATCCATCTAATCATCAGACAAGTGTTACGCAACATAACATTGGTCAGCACGCAGGCTCCGGTCTCACTCACTCCACCTGCCGAAGTATGCCATTGCGCCTGGTGCGGCGCCGCGCCCATTCTCCTCTCTCCAGTGTGGGTCAGCGCTGGCCCTCTGTAGGTCAACATTGTCCCTCTGCGGGTCAATCTGGGTCGTCGCCGACGCCGGAGCCCGTTTCTGCTATCTGGGCCGCGGCTCGGCGTAGCCGGACCGCCGGAGCCACACTCTCGCTGTCACCTGAGCTGACACGGTTCCATTTGGGCCGCCCTCCGCCGCCGCCCGAGCCGCCCGGGCCGCCGCCCGGGCCGGGCCGGTTCTGGAGCTCGTGCCGCCGTGAGAATACTGCCGAACGGCGGCGGCGGCGGCGGAGCGCTGTTTTTGTTTAGAGCCGGCACCGTTACTCGGCCGGCTGGTGTGGCCATACCGTGCCGCCGGGAGGAGCGGAGGGAGGGCACCGGAGACGATGTCTCAGAGTCAGACGCCGGGGTCAAACACCTCCGGCGGGCGGGCAGCGTGCCGTGCTCAGACGGCACGCGATCCCACCATCCGGTGTTGTCAGCTTCAAGAGCTTTCATGACGAGCTTGGCACCTCGGACGAAATTTGGGAGGGATGCCGGGATACTGTTCTGGGTTGTTTTCGATGTTGTCACGTTGTAGTAGCTCTCTGACTGTAGTGTCATTCTTGTACGCGAACTGTCACCCTCAGCTGCTACCCGACCTGCATGATCTGACCTCGTGACCTGAGCTGACCCTCGTGACCTTTGTGCGCAGGGCTTCTTCCGTCGCTCGATCCAGCAGAAGATTCAGTACAAACCGTGCACCAAGAACCAGAACTGCTCCATCCTGCGCATCAACCGTAACCGGTGCCAGTACTGCCGGCTGAAGAAATGCATCGCCGTCGGCATGAGCCGAGATGGTGAGTACGAACTCTCAGTCTGACGCCTCTGAAATCTGATGATTTTCCCGCTGGCCGTCACCGACTCTCGGCTCGCACCACACCCGCCCATGTCCGCCGTACTACGTGACTCGACTGAGCGATGGTCACGGGGCGGCACCGACCGTTCAGCGGGCGGCGCCACACCGGACCGCGTCCTAACCACATGCAGACTGACTCGGACGGCGCCGGCGGCGGCGGACGTGAGTAGCGCAGCGGGCCGGGCAGGGGGGACACGGCGCGGCGGGTCGATGGTATCGCGCCGCCGCTCATAGCGCGGTCGCCGACCCGGCCGGCCGGCCGGCGGCAGCAGCAGCTGTTCGCCCGTACGGTGGCCAGTCCGGAAACACCGCAACTGCAGCAAACACAGAGCGGCGGAGGGACAGCAGGCGGCGGAGGGACAGGGAGAGTTCCAATGGGGCAGGACGGCCGCCGCTGCTGGGTCACTGACCTGACATCGTCTGCCGCCCCTCCCGGCCGCCGGAAATAGCGCCATGGATTCTCCGAGGGGAAGGGTGCCGAGGTACCGAGGTCGTTCCCCCGCGCACCGTTACGACGCGAGCTGCAGGGAGCCGGCCGGGTAATGAGAGCGGCGGTGGGCGGAGCTGCGGCCACCTCTCTTCTCTCTTCCTCTCCTCTCCTCCTCTTCTCTTCTCTCCGTGCTGTCCCGTCCCTCGGTCCCGCCGGGGTCAGTCACCCCTGCAGTGGTACCGACTCGTTGGTCTCTGTCTCAGCCACCACAGGCGATCTCGCAGGCTTTGTCCGCAAGTGCCGGCGAGATCTAATAACGGTGAAATATCATGCGCGGGTTTGAAGCGTGATCTCAGCTGAGCTGTCTGGATCGTGCGCCACGAAGTTGATTTCAGGGGCGCAAACCGGCTCTTGGTGAGGCACTTACAGTTAGGTTAGCAGCTGAGAGATTGTATCACAGTCGTAGAGCCAGCCAACAATGGCTTTTGCAAATTAAAAGTTCCCGTAAGTTGTTGGCACTCCCAAGTGCACATGTCACCTTCGATGGGATTTACCTAGACCTTTAACTTGCTTGCGCTTTTTTAGAAACAAGCCTGCCCAATCCCACTAAACTCGTTAAATGAATCAGGAAAGCCATTCAAACACCCTTTGTTAGCCTGTTTGAAATCACCCCAGCCTGGTTCACTCACCTTATGGCGAGCTGAACTCTGCAGCTCCCTTCACCACCCTTCTGCCGCCGTCGTCCCCCTCTCATGGTCCTGCCGCCGGGTGACTCACGGCCGGACGTCACGCGGGGTGAACGAACCCGGGTTACCAGGTCACGAGTGACCCAGACCGGCACAGCTGACGTCGCGGGCCGCCCAGCGTACTCACACGGCGGCGGCGGCGGCCGCACCGGTCCGGCCAGCAGTGAGCCGGCGCCTAGACCGCCGACCGGACCGAGCCAAGACAGCTCCGGAGAACAGACAGCAGCAGCAGCAGCAGCAGCAGCAGCAGCAGAGAGACAAGAGACACGGTGCTTGGAAGTTGATCAGTGACAATAAGAGACGAGGGGGATAGACAGACGTGCGTTGGAAGACGTGAAGTCAGTTGGTGCGCGGATTGCTGGTAGCTGAGGTCCGGTGAAGCAGAAGAACTTCGGAAGGAACACGGTTTCAGTGATGGGGTATACGGAAAAGGGTAAGTGGAGGTGGAATATATTTTTCCACTACAGCCATTTAATCGTTTCTTTGTGTTCTGGGCTTCAATACGTCGGCCAAAGTGCTCTAATAGCCTCCGCCACGCTGTTTCGGGTGGATTGCCACTGGCGTCCCCACTTCCGCCCCTTCATGCATGCATGAGCTAGCTTCCGGGGCCGCTGCCCTGCTTAGTTCCCCGCTGGCCTGGTGGCCGGCTGACCCCCCCCCTCCCCTACCTGGCCCCGGAAGGGAGGGGTGTGTTGACCTCGGGCGGAAGAGCCCCGCCTGCCTGCCTGCTGCCTGCCTTGGTGCTGCGCGCCGAAGGACGAACACACAAAAACGACGCAGTGCACCGCGCCGTTATGCCCCCCCTCTCCCGGAGTCGGGGGGGGGATGACGCTCGTCTACCACCGACAACAAGGGAGAGATGGCAGTGTACACATTTGCCTCTGCGCTCTAATTTTGTGTCATATAACACCGGGCGCATCTCCAAGCGGCTGAAGCGTTTCCCCAGCTCGGAGACTGCAGGTGGGAACAGAAAGACATCCTGGCCAACACGGAGCGCCCGGCACGTGCCGCCTGCACCCCTCCCCGCTCCGGCGCCTCAGGACCTGCCCTTGCAGCGCCGCCTGACTGACAATACCCGGAAGGATAACCTCCTCCCAAATAATCGCCTGTGACCTCCGTGGACCGGAGTGGCATCAAGGGCGGCCTCCGTACCGTCCTGATCCCCCCGCACACCGTCTGCCCATCCTGCCGGTCCGTCAGACAGGGTCTCGCAAACATGCGAGTTTCTCCGGCGGGGTGCGGGTGCGCCCCAGTTGCGCGCAGATGGGGGGATAGTATCTGGGTCAGTGATTGTGACTGTGGCCACCCGCCGCCGCCGCCGCCACCGCCACCGCCACCGTCTCGGTCCCGTACAGGGAGTACGCTATTGACGGGCGCGAGCGGCCGCCGGCCCAGCCCCGCCGCCGCCGCCGCCGCTGCCGTTTTCAAGGTTAAACGGCAGGCCGGCCGGGGCGCGCGCAGTTCAGTTGGAGCGGACCGAGCGGCGTGGTCGGAGCTGCGGAGACGGGCGCAGAGCGTGGCGGACAGTGGCGGCGAGAGCGTGACTGCTGACCCGTGACTGGTGACTGGTGACCGGTGACCGCTAGTGACGCCCGAGGTGACCGACAGTCACTGTATAGTGTATAGTGATGGATATCTCGAACGATCTCCCAATTCTCAAGGGGATCCTGCAGGATCAGACCGGAAGTCGATACTCGTGTAAGTGCAAACCACGTGCAATATTGCACCCCTGCAACACCCAGCCCTGGGTCTGTTTTATAGGCATCCAGTCACATTTTATGACATTTGTGTAAACTTCATTACTCCCCATGCCGGCGTGTCACATTGGTCCGCGTACGTTTGTCTAACCACCTTCTCTTCTCTTCCAGCTGTGCGTTTCGGACGCGTGCCGAAGCGGGAGAAGGCCAAGATCCTGGCGGCTATGCAGTCAGTGAACCAGAAGTACCAGGAGCGTGCCTTCCTCTCCGAGCTGGAGGACGACAGCAAGCTGGTGCACATCATCGTGCAGGCGCACATGGACTCGTGCGACTTCACCTGGCCCAAAGTGGGTGGTATGCTGCAGACGGCCAGGACCACACCAAACTACTGCCACACCACCAACGGATATGTAAGTACCGCTCTTGCAATCGATTATGTTTAGTCGCTACTCGCTCAGTTAAATTTACAGGGAGATAACCGTCGATGAGGTAGAAGTGCATCTCGTTTAAAAATCACGTTCGCCATGAAGGTGATTATTTATTTGACGTTTATCTTCGCTTATGATCATTCGGAGTAATTTTATGATTATTAAACAAGAAATATATATACTTTGCGCCGTTGACGCAACTCTGTCGCGATTGTGTAATAGCGCCTCAGGGCGCAGTTGTCCTGAATTTCTGGGTTGAACACACTTCCCTGTCCTGCTTTCCGATCCGAGTTGCCTGACCCGTTTCGCAATGCGCGGCTACTCTGACGCGTTTGCGTGCTGTTTCGCAACTGGGACGCCACGGTTCCCCGGTGACGACACAGCGTCAGTTGATCGGTGTCCGGTGCAGCCCGACCCGGGGTCCGGTGCAGCCCGACTGGAAGGCATATGCTTTGTCATACGATTCATCGTCTCCCCATATAACTATCATGTCCTACCCATGCACATGACCTCACATGACCCTGCGACCCTGTCGCATGAGCCTGCGACCCCATGATCCTCTGCTGAGATCACAGTCTGCTGCCGCTGCTGCGGCACGTGCCTAGTCGTGATCACATGCTCCAATGAACCTCCCCCGGGACACTCATGACCCTAAATCATCACCAGGGGGCACGGGGACGGCCGTGCCCTGCCCCCTCCCTCCCCTCTGCAACGGACGCCGGGTGACGAAACTGGCGCGCGGCGCCGCCGAGGTGACGTCACCTCTGACCTTGGCTGCCGGCCATGGCGGCCCCCGCCTGACCTTCGGACGTCCGATCGGGCTCGGGAGCTGCCCGCGAAAATGCAAAAATGCTCAGCCGAGGGCCGGCGCCCGGGCCGAGGGTGCCTGAGAACTGGAGCAGGGTACTGTTCAAAGGACCAGACAGTTCTGACGGCATTACCATAAGTCGCGCCACACTGCAGCCTTGGACAGGGAGGGGACATGCGTGCACCTGGCCGGCTAGACAGTCCCCCCACCCAGGGCCAGACGCCGGCGGGGTGCCCCTCCAGCTGAAAGCGTCGGAAACCAGCCAAGGCTGCCGCCACAAGGTCGCCGGTCCGACTGCGACCTTGGTCAGGCTCGCGAATTGGACCCCTTCGCCGGCTTTCCACGAGGGAGCCACGTGCTTCAGCTGTCATTCAATGGCAGACAACGGCAGCCTAATCTGCAGCCAGACAGGCACGCGCCCGCCGTCTGCCTCCCGTACCCTTCCCCCCGCGCCTCTTCTGGCTCGGATTCGCTTGAGCGGCCGGTGCTGAGCGGAGGGAGGAGGGGGGAGGGGGTCGTCGGCCGATCCACTCGCCACCCGTGCGGACCGCTCTATCGACCGTCATGGCCGCACCGGTAAAGGCCAAGGTCACGTTACGAAACGTCGTTGGCGACGCGCAGGTTCTTTCTCGTCGACGCCGACGAATCGATGGCCCGGGGCGCGGTCACCGGCCTGGAGACCGCGTGGGTGGCTCCGGCGTGGTCCGGATATGAGGCCGACTCCCAGGCCGGGCTGAGAGGTGTTACCGACCCCGAGCGGTGCGCAGGCCGCGTCAGGCTCGTCGCGACGCGCGGGCGGCGCCGGATATGCCGCGGCGCGATCAACGGCCACAGTGCGTCGAACAATTGTAAACATGTTTTCCGTGGCGCGCCGACCTTCAGGGAACCTTCGCCTTTATGAAACGTACGCTGTCGAAACTGCGCGCCGGACGGATCGGCGGCACGGCGAGTGCGCGCCAGACGAGGGGCGTATCAATCTCCGAGCCCTTCCGCTGGAGACCGATGACTGGTCCCGTTTCATCGCGTAAAATCGCGACTGTGAGGCAGCGCTGCGCGGCCTCCGAGTATGTGTTGTTTGCCAGCGGGGCGCAAAAAGCGACAGCCGGCAGAGGCGACGCAGCGGCACGACCGGCCGACGCGCCAAAGGTCACCGACAGAGCCCGACAAACAATGAACGGATCTGGCCCGTTATCCCAGCCTCGGCAGGCCGCCACTCGCGCTGCAGTGGGTGCAACAGGCGAGCTGTGAGCGGCGACCGAGCCAGCCAAAAGCTGGGCATTTCCGCGATGCCTCGCTCTGGCCTTGGTGCCGCGCGGAAGGCGGAGGCGTTCGCCGAACTGCAGCGTTCAACCGGCCACGTGCTGCACAGGGGCCGGCAGAGGGTCCTCCAGTGGCGGGAGGTATGATATCCTGTCCAGAACTGACCTAACCTGACTTCACCTGACCTCAAAACTCAGAAAATATGACCCACCGGCCCTAAAAGAGCGATGCGTCAAGTGAGAGTAGCTTTAAGTTTCGGCTGGTTTAATCTTCAGTGACCGCGTGTGACCTGTGACCTGTGACCTGACCGACGTCTCTCCTGTTGCAGGCGTGTCCTATGAGTCCACGGGTGGTTGGCAGCGACGGACGGCTACGCGAATCGCAGCTGTTCGGGCCGCACATCAAGGCCGTGGTAGACTTCGCCAAGCAGCTGCCGGGCTTCCTGCGTCTACCTGAGGAGGACCGCGTCACCCTGCTCAAGTCGAGCGTGTTCGAGGTGCTACTCGTCTGGCTCGCCTGCATGTTCGATACTAAGGTGAGCAGCAACAGCATGGTGTTGTAGGAAGGGGAAGTGGGAATGGTGGAGAGAAAGTGGGAAGGGAGGCGGCGTGGCGGCGGGGACAGCAGGCGGTGGTGTTCCCGAGTGCTGGAGATTCTGCGATGGTAGCGAGGTCGGCGGAAACGTGTCAGACCGTTGCTGGGCTGGGCAGGGAAGGTGGCTGAGACGGTTTCCACCAGGCGGTGTCCCAGCGAGGGGGCAGATAGCGCGGCCTGTGAACGCTAACCCTGATGGCACGCCGCTCTGGCCGGCACCCGACACCCGCCTGGCGCTGCCGAGGTCACTGGCTGCACCCTGCACGGGGCCACCTGCGCTCTGCGCTGGCAGACGAGCAGCAGCGCAGCCGATGACCTTCACGCCGCATCGGGTCGCGCCACGACGGCGGCCAACTGGGGCGCCAGGGGTCCGTGCCCCGCGCTCAGCCGTGCAGCCGCCCCAGTGTCGCGAGCGCGAGGCCACGCGGCCACCCGGAAAACGGCGGCCGGCCGACACCAGGAAGTGCTAGCTGTCCGCCGGCCGGACTTTGTCTACTGACGGTGATAGCCACTGATCCCGTCCAGGGCTGGTGTATACAGAAATCCAGGGTCCATAGTCTGCAACGGTGCAACCTTGCTCACGGAACTCAGAAGCACCGCCAGGACGGCGGCAGCCGAGTTGCGCAACAGGCGGGTTTGAAGTTCATTCAAAAGTATCTTAAACCAGGACGCAGCATATAGGATAATGGGTTGTGCGTTCATCTTGGTGGATACGGAAGAGGGAGGAACCGGTGCCCTGGGCGCGCCCCTGCGGCGGATCACTGTCGCTTCATGTGACGCCGGAATGTCGCGGACTGCAGTGCCGGCCAAGGTCAGCCGTGTCGCCGCGCCTTTGTCGCAGCGGGGAGGGGCTGCCCTTGAGCGTGGTATCGGCCGCTGACCCCCCTCCCGCCGCCGTCGTCCCTCCGCGGGTGACATGGAGTAATGATAGCGTGTTGGATTACGCCGTGGATTCGGTGTGTGATCGTGCCGTGTGTAGGTGTCGCGGCCTGTACTGACGTCCTTCTCTCCCTCCTCCTCAGACCGACACGGCTGTCTGCCTCAACGGTCAGCTGGTGCGGCGCGACGCCTTCCCGTCCGGATCGCAGCCCAAGTTCCTGCTGGACTCCATGTTCAGCTTCGCCGAGCAGCTGAACGCGCTGCGGCTCAGCGACGCTGAGATCGGCCTGTTCTGCGCCTGCGTCGTACTGACAACCGAGCGGCCCGGCCTGCGGAACCTGGAGCTGATCGCGCGCATCCACCACAAGATGGACTCCGCGCTGCGCACCGTGCTGGCGCAGAACCACCCGCAGACGCCCGACCTGTACGACCAGCTGGCGCGCAAGGTCCACGACCTGAAGACGCTCAACACGCTGCACTCGGACATGATTCGCTCGCTGAAGGAGCCCGAGGACCGGATGCGGCCGGACGAGCGCCGCGCCTCCTCCGGATGCCCCTGGCCCCTCACCGACGTCGTGCGGGACGCCAACCACTCGCCACACAGCTTCAGCTCCGGCTACATGGGAAGCGAGGAGGGCGGTGTGCGGTCACCACTGAGCGGCCTCTTGGAGTCCTCACCGTCGCCGGACGGTGCGCCGAGCAGCAGCCCGGCGGCGGCCTCGCACCCGCACCTGGTAGCGGCGCTTCAGCCGCGGCCACAGCCCATCAAACGCAAGGCGGAGAGCCCGGCGGCGCGGGACGTCAGTCCGTGTCCTTCGGCCAGCGGCCTGGCCAGTCCCTGCTCCTCACCGCGCAGTCTGTTCGACGAGCGCTCCGAGCCGTTCATCAAGGCCGAGTCGGACGACTACATGCCGCTGCTAAAGCAGGCGCTCTCCAAGCCGAGTCTGACCGTGTCGGACGCCGGCGGCCGGGCGCTCATCGAGAACGCGTTCGTGCCGCACAAGAAGTTCCGCTGGATGCGGCGCGAGAACGAGTCGGAGCCAGCCGAGTCTTCGGACGAGGTGGACGACGAGAAGCCGTCGCGCACGCCGACGCTGAGCCGGATCCTGGGCGCGCCACCGCAGCGCGGATGGACCAACGAGCAGATCCGGCAGCGCGAGGCCGTCCAGCACTTGCTCAACATGCACGCGGGCATCGGTGGCGCGCCGCCGCCGGCCTGCCCCTACAGTGCCGCGTCGCGCGCGCTGCCGACGCCTCCCGTGTCGCACGTGTCGCACATGCCCGTGGCGCCGGCGCCGATGCCGCCGCACCATGCGCGCGCCGCGCCCGGCTCCGTGAGCATTGCACCGCCGCGGCTGTCACCTGCGCACAGCCCGGCGCCTATTCGCAGCGCCGCGCTGTCCCACAGCCCCGCGCCAGCCCACAGCCCCGCGCCAGCGCACAGCCCCGCGCCGTCCGAGCCGCGGCGAACCAGCCCGGCCCCGGCGGCCAGCCCGGCCGGCGCGGCGCGCGATCTCAGCGAGATGCAGCCACTCAACCTGTCGAAGAAGGTGCCGGCGACTCTGGCGGCCGTCTAGGCACCGGCGCCGTGCACTCCCAACTCGAGTCACTTTCATTTTTGTTGTTTTGAACTGTTGGTCACGGAGCCAGTTGGCGAGTACAAATATGGCACACACGCGAGGCGACCAAAATTATTGTCGTATATTTATTTCGGCGGTGCAGTGTGAGGACGAGGACCAGTGTAACATAGCCTGCACGGCGGCTGCCGGCCGGTGCCGGCGGAAGGGCAGGTCAGCCCGGGCCGGCGGGGGCAGCCGGGCTTTAAGGCGGCGCTGTGACGGTGCAGTTGTAGCGCCGAGGTTTTGTACAGGCGGGAAGAGCGGCTGCGGCCGCAGGGCATTCATTCTGGGCGTCGCTGGCGGCGGGACTCAGCCCCGCTGGCGGCGCCGGCGCGTGCAGCCCCGCAGTGTGTGTGTGTGTGTGTGTGTGCGTGTCGTCTTCTCGGTGAACCCACAGTCGTAGATGTGTTGCGATTGGCCGTGTGCACTGTATACATATATCGCTTTATGGTTTTGTTGCCGCGTTAGGCACTGTCCTGCCGTCGGTTGAGGTCGGACATCCGGCCGGCCATCCCCGCTGAGTGCACATACCGGACTAGATCTCCTATTCGTAGAGAGAGCAGCGACGGGAGCGTCCGACTCACCCGGATATATTGTGCTGGTGTATCATCATAAATAAAGAAAATCATGTACAAACAAAACGGTCTCTGTGAGCCGGAGGAGAGGACACGACAGGAGAGGACAGGACAGGAGAGGACAGGAGAGGACACGACAGTGAGATGAATATAACGGAAGCGGGACTGAAGACAGGGGAAGGTCGAGGAGAGGACGAGGAGAGCACACGACAGTGAGATGAGTATAACGGAAGCGGGACTGAAGACGGGGGAAGGTCGAGGACGTCCTGCGATAGATCAATAGATGGAGATTCACAGACGCGCTGAATATCAAACAATGCCACTCACGGTCACTTAGTGGGACTGGAGGTCGGAGGACGAACGGCCTCGTGATGTAAATGGAAGTCATGGTCACACAAGGCAGACGGGTAGTGACATTGAAGGTGCAGACACAGACACATATGCTCTGAAGTCTGAATTCACACCTGTGTGACACAAAGGAACGCAGCAGCGGTGGCAGCGAGGCATCCCACCCCGACCGCCACCAATGTCGCCATAGCTCCGGCATCGAGGTGAACGCACCGGCATTCCTGCACCAGATTCCCGACTGAGTCACACAGAAAGACGTAGTAGTATTCAGAAAGTTTGCGAAATATGCGTGTTAGGAAAGGCACCAGTCACACACGGCATTCGGCAAGCTCGGCTTACGATGACGACGGCACAGCTGATGACGACGATGACGACGATGACGACGTCGCAGCTGAGTCAGTGGAGGCGCGGCATGTGGGCCAGTGGCGCTGTGCCGGCTGCTGCAGCTCACCACGATCAAATCGTTCTCAGAGCCGTGCCGGCCCTCGTGGTATGCAATGAGCTGCCTGCTCGGAAGTGATCACGTGCGCGGGCCGACCAGCGGCCGAGACAGGCCCGGAAAGTCCACGGGATTCTCCGAGTCGACGCCCCCGCAGCGGCCTCTCGCGTGGCCACCGATTGATTATCACGATCGGCGGCTACACCACTCCCCTTCCCACTCACTTCTGACTACTACCCTCGTCACACGGGCCGTCCAGTCACTTGACCTCGGCTGACCCCGGCGGCCGCCGTCCCGTGAGGTCGGTGACCGGACGGTGGCTTGTGCACTGTGCAGTATTCGCATTATTTACGCTGGCGGGCCGCTGGCGCCGCCGCCACAAAGACGGAACGGTGCGGCCCGCGCTGGAGGAGGCTTTCAGCTGAAGGGCGGCCGTCTGCGGCCGGGGATTCGCCGAGCTGCTGGTCGCTGCTCCGGAAATACTGCGCCGTTCCAGGATCAGTGTCCCGAAACGAGGCGACGCCGGCGGTTAGGCCGGCACCGTTACGGTGGCTTCATCGGCACAACGCGAGCTGTTCGGAGAACACGCCCGAAATGACGCAGCTGTGTGATGGAGCCGTGTTGTGTTGGCCGATACCACCTATCTTTCCGGAGAACAGGTCCGAAACGCCGAGGCATTGTGTTTCAAGAAGGCATGACAGAGTTATCTATCGCCTGTAGTTGTGTACCTATACAGCCGCTTGCAGACACTCGTGGCCATGCCCCTGACCATGGCAAAAACGGGACTAAAGCATGCTGATGACAATCACATGTTGTTCATGGTCCAGATCACAACTGATAGTATCGTCGGACAGCCCGGCTAGGCGAAGTCTTATGGAAATGACCGCACAGACTAGGCCACCCAAGGCGGTTCTGGTTATTATACTCGCGGCCCACGCGCACCGAGATTGACTATTGTTCAGCAACACGCCCAGGGTGAGAGGTGCGAGCGATCTGCGCCAGAACTTAGCTGACACGAATTGCCTGGGAATAGAACCGCTCCACGAGCACGAATGGTAACCTAGACAGGCTAACGGCCGTTTGCTCGGGCGTGCTTTCTGTTAATACGGAGACTTCACGCCATGCATATTTCAGCGGGATGTTATATTCGTAGTCCCATTCGAGTTCCGGAGACGCGGGGACGGGACTCATAAACACAAGTAAACACCTGCTGCTAACACAACCGGGCGGCCGGGGCGCAATGTGGCAGTACTGAGGCTAGGGTATGACTCCTGTCAGCGTTACTATTGCAGTGTTCAGTCGTTATCCTCGCTGAAATTCTCACTGCTCTGAGCGCACATTAGGTACCCGATAACAGTGGCGAGCGAGATCGTGATGGCCAGCAAGTCTTGTCCGGTAGCCTGAGTGTGCCGCGCTCGCCGTTCCGCGTTTTTCGAGAGCTCCACTGGTGTGCTGTCGTCTCGGTCTGGGTGCTTGGCCTTTGGGGTCTAGGTCTGGTGCCTCGCGTCTGGCCTTGAGGTGTGCGGGCCGTGCTATTGCTGACAGGTTCCGACCAGCAGAGACTCGGTCCCCCGTTCGTAAACCCGAACAACTGCGTAGTGCTCGTTCGCTCCTGAAATAAGTATAATACAGACAAGCGGAAGCCGTGATGTGATGCTACCTAAACACGCACGGACTGAAGCTTATCCATCACTGTACGACCACGCGTGGCTCATCCCTATGTGGGTCGGCCTGCATTCCGAGGGGCGTGTCTCGTCCCTATATGAGCATGAGGGGGGTTCCCATATGCCTACCTGATACGCCCCCGCACACTCTGTGTGTGCGGGGTTGAGGTGGTACGACAGGTGCCTCTCGAGCTGATATTGATTGAAGGACGGATTTAGTCCAAGATATACGGAGCAGTTTGGTTGTCCGGTTGGAAGTGTTCCGCGGGTGTTCTTGTAGCGATAGACAGCCATCACACGCAGGTTAGTAGAACAAGCGAGGGGTCCGACTGAAGAGTCACCACAAACTCCTACCCAGTCTTCTCTTCACACAGCTCACTCCTCTCCCCCACAGTCATATTTTTGAGTTTTTTTCCCTTTGTTAATTTCGCTCTACTACATTGCCGTCTACACTTATACTCTCGAAAAGAGGCGCCGAGCCGGGGATCGAGGTGGAGTGACTAACAGATAAGCACACCGCGGCTGAAGACAAAAACCCACAGAGCAGGTTGCTATGGCGCCGGGGTCTGCACGCGCCGCCGCCTGCCGCCGCTGCTCCGATGAACGAGCCCCACTAGCAGAAACACAAAAGAACAGATAAATTTAGACCGTAGCCTGTCTAGCCTTGGCCTAAGCGATAAGTGTATGAATCTCTGAGCAGCTCAGTACCCCTACTGTCGCTGCATTAGTAATAACTAAATGAGAGGAACTGACCGAGATTAATACGGTATGACTAATGTGACATGTCAAGTTATACACGGAGACATGAACTAAAGAGCCCTGACTGCAGCTTCTGATTGGAAGCAACACTTATTAGATGTTCGAGGGAACATAATTTCGGAAGTAACTAGAGGACGAATGATTCGTAGTATAAGTAACCAGGTATTATATAATTATAGGTTTTATTTTCGTTGAAAACTGAGTCCAGTTACCGTAAGCCGTCGATAATCGTACTTATCACGTTACTTAATATCGCAATTATAAGGAGATTAAGTTGAATCGAACATTATTACGATATTTAACAAGACTGGAGACTATTAATGGACTATCTAGTATTCGGTTAAATACTTATCTTTATTAACGATTATCCTCTATCTCTCGAGCTGAAAATACCGAGACAACGAATGAAAGTTTATTAATAAGAGTTCACAGCTCTGTGTAGCTTAAAGCGGCTGAGCCATTCGCCCTGAGTCGTATGTCTATACAGTGACACATCAGCTGGAAAGAGCGATCACTCTCACTCCCGACTGCAGACTGCTGTTGGGGCTGCACAGATGGTACATACATACATACATACACAGCTGCTCTTCCCGGGTCCTTGGATGAGGTAATACAATTGGCACAGGTCACAACCAGGGGCGTAGCTTTTCCAGAAGGAGTTTTGAAGTGGGACAATGAGCTCCGTGAAAAATCAGTTAATAAAGTACCATCTAAATCCACAAAATATCAATATATAATTATTCCGGGTGTGCTAAATCCACAATTGCTCTTGTCTAAGTTCGGGGTGAAGTCAGAGTTTGGGGGGGGCTGAAGACCCCCCCCCCCCAACTGAAAAGGAAACTACACCCTGGTCACAACTGAACAGAAAGCTCGCTGAAGTTGAACATATTCTATCAATTTAGTCCAAATGTTTTGTATGCGATATGGAAATCCGAAATCAGGAACCAATCTAAGTGCGCGGGCCCTGATGCACTGTATCCGATTGCACGATTCCAGTCACCGTCATAATTTATTGGCGAAAGTTGAACGTTCTCTCACGTCTCAGGAAGGTCCACCCGGGCTCGCTAGATCTTCACTTCTTTGATTATCGTATTCTCGGTTCGTAATTAAACCTTAACTTGTGGGAGAACGGTATCACAAACGTCTCTAGTTAAAGCTTCGACACTTGCCATGAATCGCAGGTTTTTGAGTCGGTGACTCATCATTTGTTTGACATTTTGTGTGGTCCCAACTTCCACTGTGGTAATTTGTATTCGTCCCGTAGCGGCTTTCAAAAGGCCGTAGGTAAAGGGAAGTCCGTTTTTCCATCCGTGCAGCATTGCACGCCTAAATGGAGGAACCCAGGTATTAACAAAAGCACGTGAATTATACCACATTTTTGCGAGTATTCATGAAACAGTGCTGAAGGCTTTGAAAAGGTATGGAAATACATATTCTCATACCTCTCATTTGGGTTTACATGTTAAATGTCCTATTCAACAGTGCAGAAAAAGAGTGTGGAAAAAATGCTATTCTGCACTGTTATTCTGCACTCTAGAAGGCTCTTTCATTTAGGGGATCAAAACATTATTATGCCAACTACGATAGTATAAGACCACAAATACCATATTACTAGAACTCTAGGCGGGTCATGGAAACTAAGCCACCAAGTCTTGTGTCAAAAAAGATTTGGCACTGCCGAACACCTTACGGATAAATCGATAAGGAGCCAATAATTGTGTACACACAGAAATAATTTGTAACACCTCGACTGGCAGTCATTTCCAGCATCGTTCAGAAATATATACTTCTGAACGACGCTGGAAAATGACTGCCAGTCGAGGTGTTCAAAAATATTTGGCACGACACCGAAGGTCGAGTACCAAATTATTTTTGACATCGACACTGGTAGCCATGACACAGCAAAGCTCAGAAAAGTATTGCTCATACCATTCTTAAGCATTCATTCTAATGACATTATTGTATGTAATTAATTATCCCGCCAATGGCTTGGGGAGCGAAAAATGTCTCCCCTCAGGGATTTTCACATTAGCTCAAAACGAACAGTGATATTAACGCGAAACTTCAGGCACATCCTCTTTCATCAATTTGACGTCTTAAGTGATTTTGTATATTCTATTTGTTTCTCTCAAGCAATATCAAATTGAGTGACGTCACTCACTCGTCACACTCACACTCACGTCACATTCGACTTTGACGCAAATATCAGCTAAATTCGAACAGGCTGTACAAAAAACATTCCTAAAGCAAAATGCAATAAAAATCGTCAAAAGATAGCAGATGAAAAGGGATATAAAATGGCTCTCGGATTCATCAAAATGTTGAATTTTGACCCCCCCCCAAAAAAAAGAAATTGCCCTCAAAATCAACATTTTTATATTGTAAAAAAGGAAGATATGTAACAAAACCACATATGTACAACATCCAAACCAAGTCTAAAACCAATATCTGTGCTTTTGAAACACTGATTGCTCTTAAATATGAGCACCTACCTCACGACGCCATTTTTAATTACGTTTTTTTAGTATTTTTTACTAGATGCAAAAAATGTTTCCACTGTATTTCTGAGACAGAACTGGAGAAACATGCATGTTGTATCTATATTTATTCATTTCAAATTTTGACCTCTTTTACCTGACTTTGATCTTAAATCGAGTCAGGTGTACAAATGGCTGCTACAATCGAATTACATGTGTAAGATAGCCCATACAACATATGTTGCATGACCTCTTGCCAATAGTGACCTGATTCGACATGATCCTTGACCTTTGCTTATCATTTCACTTCTGCTTATACGGAAGATGCATCATATCTTTGAGAGCACTTTGCGCGATAATAGTCTCGATCTAAGGTTTTGGATGGAAAGTATGGCCCAAAAACTCAAACATCTAAAATTTGACCTTTGACCTGACTGTGACCTGACATGTGAGCTTATTTGAAGAAAAAAATTGCGTATGCTTTAGAGTGGTCTCATTGAGAGCTTTCGATTGCCGCCTTGCGCGTGTCACTGCGGTTATTGGTTCGGAACTCGGAAGATAACGAGGGGGCAAAAACGGCCCCCCCCCTCCCCCAGCCAATGGCGTTCGGTTGGAACCCCAGCAAATGCCGGGTTAATGATATCATTAAGTAATTCATCAATTAAGTGCATTCATTTATTTTAAAGTGCATAAATCACACTATAAAATGTAATTTGATCTGAAGAGGATCTGCTAAGTAAACCTTCTATCGTGCAGGAAACGATTATTCCTGCACCGCTTTCCTGCACGGTAGAATGGGACATTAAACATGCAAACCCAAATGAACGGTATGATAATATATAATAGCACTCGGGGTCGGGAAAATAATTATTTGGAACCGAGGTCCGAGCTGAATATTCCGCCCGAGACCGAAGGACGAGGGCGGAAAATTCAATGCTCGGATCGAGGTCCCAAATAAATATTCCGGCCCAAAGTGTGGTATGAAATTTAACATATGCCACTGAGCAGGATTCTTTTACTCCATATAAAACTTCCACAAGATTTGGGAAAACATTTCGGCCCGGGGCAGAAATGTTTTCCCGATCAAATAACATTGAGCTGAAATGTTATACCGCCCAAACGTGCTAACGTAAAAGGGATATCTCGGCATTTATCCCACGCCGATATCTCTCTTTGCCATTGAATCACGTGCTAAGGCCTATTTTTGAACTAACGTCGTTAACTCGGAATTTATTCACCATATGAAGTGATTATCAATCTGATAATCACCGGCTGTGAAATCTTCGACGGATAAGTCTGTGTTTAAACATGTATTGATTTTTTAGCGTAGCGGACGTGGATAAAAATTATTACCACCACTCGCGAGTATAAAAGATGCGTTAATCGACTCGGCTTCGCCTCGTCGATTAACTGCATATTTATACTCGCTCGTGGTGTAATACATATTAAGAGATATGGTGAAACTAGTTATATCATCCACTCGTGGAATTGTCCCACACATTTGAGAAGTTGTCTTACCCTCTACTAAATCATCCTAAACGTGTCTATGACGTAAATGTTTGGCGCCACATATCGCAAATAGCATGCACCTACCTGTTGGAAATTGCTTGCTTACCTTGGGCTGACATTTCAATAATTTCACCTCGTTTTATTTATCAAAAATACCTTGGACCCAGCAGTCTTCTGTATTTGTGATAAACAACTATAGGTAAGAACATTGAATTGTCCCAGCCCCGGGAAGGAATGCATTATCTTTCCAAACTCAAACAACAATAGATGCACCAGAACCACACGGGATGTTTTACGGTCTTGTTCGTTGTTCCCAGTTCCCGAAAGCCGGCTGTAAGCAGTATGCATAAAGACACACCTGCAGAGTGAACCGCAACCAGTCGGTAACATTGCTTTCCAACAGCTGGCTGTTTGGCGCAGTGTTTCGTACATATGTTTTACCCCCACTGTATTCTCACAGGTTTTTGTCAAATAAAAATGCGAAAACACGTTAGTACAAGCTAATGACAATGTCCACCAGCACGTAAAAACGGCCAAAAATACCCCTGACCTCGACACACACTAGAACGGCATTGCCGTCATGAGCGGGCCAGTTTCATCAGATAGTTGGCGAACCAGGAAGTAACCTGCAGTCTCACCTTGAAATACTTAAGACTGCTTATTCTTACAAATTTGCAGGAGCGTGTAAGGCAATATTTACAGTAACGCCGGCGCATGGCATGAGTCACGTAGCGGGAAGTTAACCTTGACAGCTCCCAGCTTACCAAAAAATGCATTCGCTTCCACTAAGTGCCGTTTAGAATTAGCGCTTGGTCCCCGGTTCAGAAGCGTTACTTTTCGCACGTTTGAGCCGGCCCTGTATGCAGTTTCCTCCTCCTCGAGGAATCACAATCGACTTATTAGGAAGTTGGATCCACCGACCACACTAACGACAAAAATGGACATGTTGTAGCCAACATTGACAAGCTTATCAAGTTTCTTTACACTGTGGGATAGTACCCATACCTGATCGGTGAACCTCGGACATATGTCCGCTTCAACGTGGCCCATGATTTGTTTTTGCCTTATTCTTCCCCTGTAGCCCGCTGTAACCTACTGTACCAAGCTGTACCACGTCGTACCCCGCTGTGTCCCGTCAAACCCCTGTATCTCTCTCACTGTACCGCGCCATGCCCTGACAGAAGTACTTTGCCGTACCCCCGTAGCTGTGTCCCACTCCCCTGTGACCAGTGGCGTACCCAGGATTCGCTTTAGAGGGTGGATTTTCGATCGGTTGGATAAGGTGCCTCCACTAAAAAAGCTCACTGGACTTGGCCCACTATATTTTTAGAGGGTCATATTTTCAAAAAAATATGACAATACTACACTCATGTATCCACCAGAGAGGTGAAGTGAGAGAGAGAGAGAGAGAGTGCGCCACGGGAACCAAATGCATTTTTTAAATCGCCATGAGTGGGCCCCGGGCCAAATATCTGTCGAGTTTGTAAGGCACAGGACCCTATTTCGTAGCACTGATGCCACTTGCATAATGGGCCACGTACAGTTGATGTCCAAAGGCCTAGGTTGTAAAGCATCCATGAAACCCCAGATCGGCATTCCAAGGGTCGACCCTCTATTTACCCCGATCGACCCTCGAGGGGGTTAATCAACCCTTCAGGATCCACCGCCTACCTTTAAAATCGGAAGGTCGCTCGTGACCGTGAGCATTATTTTACAGCAAAAAACTGCAACCATATCGAAGGAAGTGTGATTTTTTATTTATTAGTTTGTTTTTGCTGGAGATAGTAATTTTCGTTGAATCAGCAATGAAACTCCGTTTAAGTGGGAACCGCGGTATTAAGCGGGGGTAGGGGTGATACCGTCCCTTTGATGAGCCCCCGCTGCCAACAGAATGTCAAATTAGATGAAGACCCATACATTTCACGTCTTTTTGATATGCCAGCCAATGCAAAATAAAAAGCGCACAAATAATTAAATTATATTTGACTAAATGTCGATACAAGATGCGACAAGGAAAAGGTAGACAGAGTCCAAGTTCGTCGTTGTCAAACACGACGCCAGGCAGTGACAGTGACCGATGCATTACAGCAATCTGGACAGCGGACAATGCACGTAGCCAGGATTTTGTACCCAGGGATTTTGTTGGTCGGACTGCACTGGCTGCTTTGTCGCCCTGCCGACATCCTCAAGGGACCCTCCGACCTGCCCTGGGGTTTCTCCGTGCTGGCTAGGGGCCAATTTGACGTGTTCATTGTTCAGGGTCCCTTCTTACCAGCCCAGGGACCCATTTAGTCTCGTCAGGTGTTCCTCCGATTTGCACAGATAACATTTGAACTTTCCAGGGGCCCTCTGGTCTGTCCAGGGGCCCTCCAACCTTCTAAGAGGCCTTACGACCTGGCAAGGGACTGTGCTTTCTGTTTTGTCGCCTTGCCGACATGCTCAGAGGGCCCTCCGACCTGCCCTCGGGCCCCTCCGTGCTGGCTAGGGGCCCACTTTGCATGTCCAGGGGTGCTTCTGACCCACCCAGGACCCTTTCGGTCTGGCCAGGGGCCCCTCTAACCTGCACAGGGGTCCTTTAAACTTCCCAGGGGCCCTCTGGTCTGTCCAGGGGCCTTCCAGCCGTCTCAGGAGCCCTTTATTTGTTATGGCCCCTTTTCAGGGGCCAGGGCAAATTTATCTGGGCCCATAGTCGTCAATACAGGAGCCATGACCATTCATCCATGAATCCCCTGATGCTCCGTCTTCAGAAATCTCTGTGAAGCATCTTTGGAAATAGGGACCTTCGAGCCCTATTTTCAAAGGGGGCACATAGGCCAAAAGGGCACGCACAGACCTTCAGTGGGGGCAATGGCTCCTTTTGCCCCCTGGGCACGCCTATGCCTGTAACTGCTCACCAGCTACATTTCGCTGTTTTATGTAGCCTACTGCATTCCCCTGCAACCCTTCTGCACCCCTATGTATCCTCTGCACCCCTATGTACCCCTGTGTACCCATATGTACCCCTCTGTACCCCTCTGTACCCCTCTGTACCCCTCTGTACCCTCTGTACCCCTCCCCTCTGTACCCCTCTGTACCCTCTGTACCCCTACTACCCTCTGTACCCCTCTGTACCCCATGATCCCTGTGTACCCCATGTACCCCTATGTTTACCTATTATTATCCCTATGTACCCCTATGTACATCTACGTACCACTCTGTACTCATCTGTTCCCTCTGTACCCCTATGTACCCTTGTGTTTCTCCTGTACCCCGTGTATACCTATGTACCCGTCTGTACTCATATGTACCCCTATGTACCACTTTGTACCCCTATGTACCTCTATGTACCACTATGTACCACTATGTACCTCTATGTACCACTATGTTCCTCTATGTACCACTATGTACCCCTATGTACCATATTTACCCCTATGTACCCATATGTACCCATATGTACCCCTACGTACCCCTATGTACCCATATGTACCCCTATGTCCTCCTATGCATCCCTCTGTACCCCACTGTACCCCTCTGTACCCCTCTGTACCCCACCCCTCTATACCCCTATGTACCCCTATGTAACCCACTGTACCCCTATGCACCCCACTGTACCCCTCTGTACCCCTCTGTATCCGCCTGCGTTCCGCCGTGCCGCTGTGTTCAGCTGGCCTTCGCAGCGGCCCGTCTTGCACGCTGCAGGCTCCTCCGGTTCGACGTGCCAGTGCTGCTGGGAAGGACACTGCAGTGGATCGGCGCCAAGACGCCAGGACACTCCACCGCCGCCCTGCACTTGGTCGGCGACACGGCCCACGGCGCCCAGCACGGGCGAAGGAGGCTCCTGGTGTCAACTGCAGGAGGCTACGGGTGTCAATTGCAGGAGACTCCTGGTGTCAACTGCAGGAGACTCCGGGTGTCAACTGCAGGAGACTCCGGGTGTCAGCTGCAGGAGACTCCGGGTGTCATGTGTAGCCTGTAGGAGGCTTCCGGTGACAACTGCAGGGACTCTGAGGTGTCAGCTGGCAGGAGACTCCGGGTGTCCATGTGTAGGCGCCTGTCGCATATCTTACAGGTGCACAACCCTCAGGAGACTCTGTGTGTCAGCTGCAGGAGGACTCCGGGTGTCATGTTGTAGCCTGTATGCAGGCTTCCGGTGACCAACTGCCAGGCAGAACTCTGGGTGTCGCTGGCAGGAGGGACTCCGGGTGTCATGTGTAGCCTGTAGGAAAGCTTCCGGTGACAACTGCAGGCAGACTCTGGGTGTCATCTCAAGAGCACTCCGAGGTGTCATGTGTAGCCTGTAGGAGGCTTCCGGTGACAACTAGCAGGAGACTGGGTGTCAGCTGCAGCGGCAGACTCGGCGTGTCATGTGTAGCCTGTAGCGAGCTTCCGGTGACAACTGCAGGAGACTCCGGGTGTTCAGCCTGCAGATGACACCAGGTGTCAATGTGTTAGCCTGTAGGAGGCGCGCGTGACAACTGCAGTGAGGACTCTGTGTGTCAGTCTGCCAGGAGACTCCAGGTGTCATGTGTGGCCTGTAGGAGGCTTCTGGTGACAACTGCAGGAGACTCTGGGTTGTCAGCTGCAGGAGACTCCAGGTGTCATGTGTAGCCTGTAGGAGGCTTCCGGTGACAACTGCAGGAGACTCTGGGTGTCAGCTGCAGGAGACTCCGGGTGTCATGTGTAGCCTGTAGGAAGGCTTCCGGTGACAACTGCAGGAGACTCTGGGTGTCAGCTGCAGGAGACTCCGGGTGTCATGTGTAGCCTGTAGGAGGCTTCCGGTGACAACTGCAGGAGACTCTGGGTGTCAGCGCAGGAGACTCCGGGTGTCATGTGTAGCCGCTAGGGGCTTCCGGTTGACAACTGCAGGAGACTCTGCGGTGTCAGCTGGCAGGAGACTCCGGGTGGTCATGTGTAGCCTGTAGGGAGGCTTCCGGTGACAACTGCAGAGACTCTGCGCGTGTCAGCTGCAGGAGACTCCAGGTGGCATGTGTAGGAGGTTTCCGTGACAACTGCAGGGAGACCTGGGTGTCAGCTGCAGGAGACTCCGGGTGTCATGGTGTAGCCTGTAGCGAGCTTCGGTTGAGGCAAACTGCAGGCAGACTCTGGGTGTCAGCTGCAAGGAGACTCCAGGTGTCATGGTAGGAGGTTTCCGCGTGACAACTGCAGGAGACTCTGCGGTTCAGCTGCAGGAGACTTCCAGCGTGTCATGTGTAGGAAGGTTTCCGGTGACAACTGCAGGAGACTCTCGGGGTCAGCATGCGGAGGACTCCAGGTTGTCAGTGTAGGAGGTTTCCGGGTGAAACTGCAGCGAGACTCTGGCGTGTCAGCTGCAGGAGACTCCAGGTGTCATGTGTAGGAGGTTTCCGGTGACAACTGCAGGAGACTCTGGGTGTCAGCTGCAGGAGACTCCGAATGTCAACTGCAGGAGACACGTTTACCTATATTGTTCGTATGGGGTTTATTGTCTTAGGTGCGCCATTCTAGAAAACAAAATTTTATTATGTTTATAGTGGCGAATGGCGATCGTTTATGGATATCGAAACAAAACAATATGCAAAATAGAATATATGTGAAAGTTCAACTAAAAGGCTTCAGACGTGACATTTTATCGTATCCAATATTCAACGAAACTTCCTAACTGATAAATACAAATAAAGTATTTGGACATTCCAAAAGAGAAAGGCACACTTTCTTTAACCATCAATCAGGCATGCGAAAAACGCGACAATCATCTCATGTTTGTCTCATGTTTGTTTGTCATTTGTTTGTCCTCGTAACAACCATGGAAAGCGCACCTTCATATACCATGCATCCAAACTGTACAGTGTACAAACGCTATGCCATTGATAATCATTTACATCGTCTTAGTGTGTGTACTTCTAAACGTTATATTATATAAATATTTACTGAAGCTTCTTGATCTAATGACGAATCTCATGATCTAATTCTTGACACTTCTACGACGCAAATGTTGTAAAGACATAAAGAGACATAAAGACATAAAAGAAGAGTGCAACAAAGAGCCTCCAGGGCCCATACGAGGTTGCACATATCCCC